>JAODTK010005669.1:0-72500 GCA_026419785.1 Sclerodactyla briareus
TAGAATCACTTTGCGGCAACTTGATTAATGTCAGTCACCCAAACGACACTTGGTTTGGCCTGAAGGCCTCACTGGGATACTTCAGCCTATTACCGTCTATTACCGTAACTGTTAATTAACGTATTCGCAGATAAATTACCCCATTAGTTGCTGTATGTGCGTGGTCGTTCAAAGTTGGAGGCGATGACCTCCTTCTTCCCCATGGGTGGTCAGTGGGACTTGATTCGCAGGGTCGGAATAAGCGACAGAAATGAGAACAAATATAAATGCACCGTTCAATGAACGGTCTGTATAGCAATTGAGGTACGTTTTGATGATTGAATCTTGTTTAGTGAGTTAATTTTATGGTGCTTCCGGTATAATATATTAACCCAGGACTTCCAGTCATTTGACTTCGAATGGTAACTTGAACGATACTGCTCGAGAACTATAACAGGTGAGGAATGACCAACACGTGCATACATTCCCCCCCCCCCCCCATTAGCAGTTGCCTGTTGTTCTAGAATTGACCTTGATAATGTCAGTCTTCCAAACGACACTTGGACCTGAATCAAATCACCTCGAATTCGTTACGCTTCCTCGAAGTTAGACCGAGACGACCTAATCTTCCTCGTGAGGTAAATGTCTAGGCAGTGAATAATCTGGTAGCCCTCCGCGGAATATTTCAATAACGCTAATCTTTTGTGAAGTAAGGATTCCATACTTGGCAGAATACTCCAGTAAGGTCTCACACGTTTGGTTAAACAGCCCGGAAAAATAACTTTATCAAGGAAACTGGAGTGACATCTAATCAAGCCAGGAATCCAATTACTTTTCCTCACAGCTTCAACACACAGCTCAGAAGGTTTCAAACAAGAATACAAATGAACTCCGAAATCCTTTTCCTGAATTCACCTGATGAATATCTTCACCATTACGCTTGTAAGAAGGCGTTGTGATTGTGGAATTCAACATACACAACTCTGCACTTGTCGGCATTGGAAAACATTTGCCAATCGAGAACCATTTGGGATTATAACCAGATCCCTTTGAACGATAGCAACATCTCGTTTCGAAGCCAACCTATCGATACAAATTGGTATCGTCCTCAAACTTTCCAACTCTGAAATCCAAAGATCCTTCAAGATCGTCAATATATTCCCAAGAAAGGGAATGGCCCAGAACCGATCCTTGGGAACACCATATCACTTTTTGCCAAGAGAACGAACGCCCATTGTTCAACACATTTTCCCTAATAATAAGCCACTGGGACGAATCCACTCAAGGGAAAACATTCCCCTTGATTCAAACTTTTCAATTTGAGCAGAGCGCTCAACAGCCAACATCACTGCCGTTGTCAACTACACGAGTAGTATCTTCCTAAATTAAAATAATAGTCAAACACGAACGCTGTCCCTGAACATATGCGGAGAACCCCGAATTAGATTAAACTAATTGAGAAAATCGACCATATGATTCCGAATAATTGAATCCATCACCTTGGCAGACAACACTAGTAAGACTCACTGACCGAATTACAAGGAAAAAACCGTTTGCCTCTCTTGAAAGTAGGGAAACATTTGTCTCCCTCACTCATCCGGGAAACAACACTCAAACGAAAACATCTCGAAATGCAATCACTCGTCCAATGAAATAAATTGTACATAATCAAGGTACGTTGATAATTTAATATTTTTTAGGCGATTTCATTTAATAGCTGTTCGGGTAGAATATATTCGGTCGCGTGGAAGGTGCTTTTAGTAAGGTTCGGATGAACAATGGTGAAAGACCTGGGCGAGAGGAATAAGGATTCCTTTTTTCCGCCCTCAGAATTGTCTTAGTGGCCATGATGCATTGGTTGCAGGCCCCACACCTAAATCACACCTTTGACCCCACCTTGATTCCCCCTGTTCTAGCATAAGGGTTCAAGGAAAATGATACCCACTCTGTTTTGGAATATTTATTGCTTTTTCTGGTCACCCCCCCCCCCATCTGTCACATAATTCATGGACGATGAGAATGCTCCAAACTGAGCAATGCCTGGCGGCCTTTTCCGCAGCTGCGAGAGACTTTGGCTAGGATTCCCATAGATGCGTATGCGTATCGAAGAATCGCCAATTACTGGGAACTGATCATGGTTTAGTCTTTGAATATTATCTATTTAGTTTGCTGTGATGGTATTAGTCCAACAGAAGCCAAAAATTCAACATAAAGGGCAAACCACGCTGGAATAGGCGAAATAACCCACCATTACCAACGCGTATGCCAGATGCGTCATATAACCGCGAATGAATTATGGAATATCTTCCTCAAAACAAAGCCAAGCACGGCCATATGCAATGGCTGCTGCCTTTTTAAATAGGTCGCTTCGCATACCCGTTGTAAGTGTTTTCTTCTTCGAAAATAAACTTTGTTGTTTCATAAATTTGTGATCCTGACATCCCGCCCGGATGCGCCAATACGCGTCTATGGATCCAGCCTTATTCGGTTCCCAACCGCGCTAATTCAGCGTTACCACGTGCAGACTTCGCATGCGTAACAGTGCACGCACACTGAACATCCACTTTGTCAAGAAATAATTTTGAATTTTCATCGGGTCTGATAAGTTGTTCTGGTCTCTTCTAATTTTCATTTTCGATTTCAGGTGCATCGGAATCAATTTGGTGTTTTTGTAGAACAAGCAATTGCCGGAAAATTACGGTGTAATGAATAGTCACCATGAAAAAAAAAAACACACACAAGAGAATTGGGGGTAAAAGCTGGCCCAGGTTGAACAAATTCCTATCCCGATCCAGGTTATTATTTGTTGACCCACATTGGTGTTGGCTCCCTTATCTGGGTCACTTTCACCCGCTTTTAGAGGGTCTATCAAAAACCTACCCCCCACGAAGGTTGTAGTTTACTTAGCGCACTGGGTGCCACGCATTCGAGTACGCGGAAACTGTTTCAGTTAATTAATTTCATCGAAGCGAACAGAACAATAAATATTTCACAACAGCCTCGGAGATTCCTAGCTGGTTGGGGAGATTCTGATATTCTCCTGTTGGGGATAATTCTGAGATTCTCCTTTCCGGGATAATTCCGAGATTCTTCTGTTCGGGTGAATCGTTGTGTCTTTACTGATATTATGAACTTCGTCTGGCGGACCATTAGAACCAGAACAGTCGTTCCCCTTAAATAGACTAGTCGCTGTGTTAGTAATATAAGTAACATAAGGTCGATGATTACAGTTAGCGTGTGTTTCCATCGCACTCTTTCCTGTATCTGCGTTAGGTCCAGTAGTTACCCTACTGTTAATATCACAACGAACTGTTTGAACGGAAACGACCTATAAGTCTCGGCAGATCTAATCCCTATAAAAGCTACATCCTGAATATTCTATCTTCTTCCTGAATGTATCTGATCTACTTGACTACTACTGATTCAAACGAGCTTTTTTGTAGTTGGTCAACAAGGATCCTGATTATGCAATGTAAAAATTTGAAGACTCGGACTGTGACTTATTTTCAAGGGGGAGAGAGGACTATAGAGACGATGAACTGTCTCCTCTTCATTTTCTCGTATGAGTGACAGTTGCACTGTGTGAAAAATACATTGTCAGTCCCATGGATAATTCAAATTCTCTGAAAGAGACAATTTTCGTCTCCATAATAGGAGAATCTCCTGCCTGCGAACACGTAGGTTCTATACCCCCACCCCCCCCCCCCGCAGCAGCATGTCTGATTTTACCACTCCGTAGCGTCAGAGGTGGTATTTTGCTACTGTAACGTACTAGAGTTAGCGCCGTATCTCGGATCTGTAATAACGAAAAAACCGCTTAAGTAGAGATTTGGCAACCAAGAAGAGGGGAAAAACATCACTGGTTCATGTTTTCTGACGATCTTGATCTGTTTACGTGTGAACAATCAGATAAATCGCCATGCCCTAGACAACTTGTCCTTGTTTATGGAAATGGGATATATTCCGTAGCAGTTTTTGGGCCACCGGGTTTTAACAAAGTCACAATAGTCATATATGGGTCAATGTAGGTAGGTAAAGTTCTGACACACGCCCCTTTCACCACCCCCGTAAATATGGGGTAAATATGGGGGTGTGTGGGGGTGTGATAACCCCCTGAGTTTTGAAAAGTCGTCCCGTAGCGGCAAAAATTCGGATCTCTGAGGGCCACAGCTTGAATAGCCCCCGACGATAAATTTTCGTGAACGAAGAATGCAATAAAAACTGTAAAAAATCGACCCGTTATAATACGGAAGCCACCTACGAAAGGATTGGCCACCCCCCCCTCCCCCCTCCCCTCATCGGAACGTCCCAGGTCGCCGGGAAAAAAAAAACTTGAAAATTACGACATATCAATCAAAAGTCGTCTCAGACAGAACATCTGTCGGTTCCTAAAAAAAAAAAAAAAAAAAAAAAAAAAAACAAAAGTTTTTACAAACCCCCCTTGGTAATGTGTATTTACGGCGGCCCCTGCTCCTAGACCCAATGGTAATGGCCTCAACAGAACACTAACATATAATGCGGCTACGCACAGCTCAGTTGAAAATTATCTGTCCTCTTGCCCCTGTACAAACGGTTCAGAGAGGGGAGAGATGTCTGGATCAATGTGTGGAGGTTACCAGGAACGTCGGATAACGTGGTGAACGATGACCTGGCTTGATCAAGTCTACTTAGGGTAAAATATCGTACGGGGGGGATAGCACTGTCCGGTTTGAGGATTTGGGGTTTGAATTCGAAATTTACACCTTAAGCACCACTCCCTCACACCATGATCGTTCGACGACGCCCCTGACCCATTGATCATGCCACCAACATATCAGAATAATAATGAAATAACAGGTCACGTTTGCAAGGGCATATTACACTTTCTGGAGTAGCCTGGAATGAGGGAACATCGATCTATTTGAATTCAATTCATGAAATTTTCACTCACCCCATAGTTTTAGATATGGTGAAATTTTCTTCACTTTCAAAAGTGATGGCATGTGCTCGTCGCAGTCACATCTTGGCGGTAACTGTGTTCGCTCACCCTCTGCCGCCGACATACTCTCCACTGAAATGGAAAGAAAAAATGGCCGTCCCCGAGTTTGATCCTCTCATTTGCAGCCTGCAGAAATAAGTGGTTTCTTCTCCTTTGTTACATTTAACTCCAATGCTAAATTTGGAGCCCCCCCATTTTTGGGGGGAAAAACGACTCAAACGAGGTCAAACGAGGTTTTCTTCCCTAAATCCTCAAGTAATTTCATTCTACCCTATTGTTCAGGGATATGTTTTCAGTAACTTTCGTAACTTTTTGTAATTAAAGATTAACATAGTGTCTCCCCAAAAATCTGTAATTAGAGTAATTTCTGGCAACATGATACAAAGAAATCCAATGTTCGACAGGCTTCGTTACCTTGTTTCAAACTTCAAATCTGAATTTAAACTCTAATCTCCAATATTTTCGAAAACAATGAAATGAAGGTCACAATTTCGAATTTTGTTTAGTTTGAAAAATCTAGATTTTGCCCTCAAACTCATACTTTTCGGCATGAAGGAGTATCCTCAGCACTTTTTAATCTATGCTCAAATTTGAAACCATTCCCCTGTATTTGAAATAGTAGAAACTTCCAGTTTTGATAAAAATTGAGGTTTCCCCATATACTCTACGTTTTTCGACATCATTGCTGACTGCGTAGTTTACGAATTCCGATTTCCCATGTGGGCCTGTCCGTAATATTCTCAGCTTTGATGATTTCTTTCAATTAATTTTCACGAAAACGTAGCAAAGGAGATCCGATCTGAGCCCACCCCCTTCCCGAGCTGGGTATGATGCGAAGGTGTTGGAATTGATATCGCTCGAGTTGTCGTTTTAAATTCAATTTTTTAACATAACTTGATGAGGTCATTATTGATGTACGTACCACGCGGTGCATCACCTATTCGAAGCCTATAGCAGTCGTATTGGAAAATGTATTCATCCCTAGATAGAATACAAGAGTGCGTGGTAAATCCACAGCCCTGTAGGCTTTCATTATAAGGCTGAACAAGCTGTTACAAAGAAACTTGTTCCCGTTATTTTCTCTGGCAGCAGCTATCAACATCGCAATTGTGAGAAGAATACATACCTTCGATCATAGACGATCATAATTGCTGTTGGGCAAGTGTGACAGCAGTATTTAATTGAGATAGAATAATAAATAAATAATAATACTAATAATAATAATAATATATAATAATACTATAATAATAATATAATTATAATAAAATAATAATAATATAATACTAATATAAGAATAATAATTTAAATCTAAACTTATTAAGTTGCTAGATCTAGAAGTATCAATAGCGCTTCCAACCTGTACAAATGAGTCTGCAATAAGACTTGAATTGGCCAATCTTTTAGGGAACGTCTGATTGTGATGGCAGACAGTTCAAGCGTGGGTCCAGCTTATGGAAAGGCGCGAACGCCATAGTTTTTTTTCAGTCGAATTCTTGGATCAGTAGAGTACGTGCATTGAAAAGAATTGTACGATGTTTGAATGAAATCAAGCAGCCCACAACAAGCCTGGCTGAGAGAACTGAGAGAGATGATAGATAGATCGATAGATATATAGATAGATATATTAGATGATATTAGATAGATGTTATAGAATAGATAGATAGATAGCTAGATAGATAGATATAGAAATGTGTGATTTGTGCAGCCTCAAGCTAGCTTATAAATAATGTGAGGTGCTGATGGCAAGTTCCAAACTGATAGAAAAAAAAAAACCGCAAATTTATAAAGCGTCTTCTCAGAGATGAACAGAGGGCTTCGAACAGAAGAAATACCAGGATAGAACAAAACCTGGCTGTATGTACAGAGATAAGTTCAAACGGATATTTTATGACTTTTCTGTCCTTCTGAAGGCAGCATGTGATTGCAAAAAATCGCTCGTGAGTGGTTTCTACCACTTAAGCATTTGGGCAATGTCTGGAAACGACAATCGCCAACACATGTAGGACTACAAGTGACTTGTACGCGTCTGGGCGAGAGAGCTGCGGAGAGTTTTGCATTGTCACATCATCACGGACATCTATTGTGAGAGTTCTGAACTTGATTCGCTGAAGCGAGCTAAAACTAATCTGAATCAGCTAATATCTTTTTATACAAAGTTCTCAAAATGAATCTTTTTTTTTTTTGGAAGGGGGGGGGGGGCATTTGGTATTTTGCAATCAGCGCGAGTTTGCTCTTACGGAATCAACGAATAATTGACATTTATTTCGGATCTCTACAACACCTTAACTGTTCGCTTCTAGCTACGCGAACTCACCAAGAACTAATCCGACACTCCAGTCTATTAAGACCTCATTTTGTTGGCCTCAGTCTTACATAGGCGATTAAAGCCAATAGATTAATGGACCTTCGATGACTCTAACCAAAAAGTATATTAACTAACGGAGCAAAATAAAAGAGTTTTTAGGTTTTGCCAGAAAATTTTCAACAGAAGGAGAGTAGCTACACCAACCTCTCTCCATTTTGTGAGTGGTCTAAATGGTCCTGTCCGTATGAAGCACGATCCAAACTGCAACTGATTTTACCATTCATTGTATGGAGATTAACAGATGAGCACGCAAGCGCGCAGAAACTGAACGCGCTCATCCGCTTATCCGCTCCTTCACGATCAGTGTACTGGTATGCAGTTGAAGTGTCGATGCGTGTTGAATCGCGTAGGTCGGACCTGAAATGGACGACGGATCGGTCTGGGAGATAGTTATACTTAAGTTTTATATGGAAAATATGACGAACAGATATCGGAACATCGTCATGCTCAAGCATTCTATGATCACGAGAAAATTAGGGATCGGTATATGAGCCATGAGCGGATTTCGTTTTGAACAATGAGTATGGAAACCATCATACCTCAGAAATAGGGAATGCAGAAATGGGCCGTGGCATGAAGATATGCCTATGGGGGGATCCAAATGAAATAATGAAATTTTGAACGGGAAAATGTTAAAATCAACACACTATATGATAACACCTACACCTATTGTCCGTAAAATGTTGTCAATAACGCTTGCATAATGTACAGACACTAGAAAGGAGTTTGTAGTGGTGGGTTACTTACTTTGCCTCAGTGGAGACTGTACCGCAGCACAGGATGACGATGCAGAGGAATAGGACGATCTTACGACCCACGCCTCCATGTTTCTCCAGTTTGCCATCAGAAAGGAGGATCCGTCTAGAATCGAGATGGGGCCCAGTTTCAGTTGAGGAGTGTCATCGGTCTTGATTTGGCCGTCACTCCTGAAAATAGTTCAATTGTTGATTCGTGAGAGAGAAGAATAGAACCCTCAGCGGGCGTGGCAATGACTACATCTTATCGGAGTGTAGACTATTAATATAGCTGCGTTAGAAGCAATCAGTGTTACGTTGTGATCACTACTTTGTTACTTAATGTTATTTTGGAGAACCAAAAAGCATTGGCAATCAGAATGAGAATGATAGCTTTTCCTAGGTGGGCGTGGTGATGGCTACAGCTATCACAAATGCATATTATTACAATAGCTGGGTAAGGAGCAAAAAAACAAAACAGGTGCCGGTTCTTGCACATTTTATCCGCGGCCATCGGATGGGTCCGAAACATACAATACTGAATCCTCGAAAACGACGCACTTGCAGTGATTATCATCAATATTTTCGAATTCATCAGCATCCAAGCTCCAATAGTTGGTGGTGTTACGGTAAAAACTAGGTGTTTCATTATTGCCAGTGGCGCATCGAGGCTCGTACGTACCTAATTCCTTTTAACGAACACGAAAATATGGCGAACAGGATAGTAACATTGTCCATCAATCCAGTTTTCGGCATCCAGTTCCCCTGGTGCACCGGTTTAAAAGTATCGTTCTGAAAGTACACTTCAAGGAGTACACCCTTTTGTCACCCTAATATGCTCAAGTGGGGAGCCACCCCTTGGCGCCGCCGAGAGTTTCTGTAAAGACGACATACAGATAGGGCTTGGGAAGTATTTGTGGAGCTAATATGGCGCCAAAGTGGTGCCCCATCGGCTAACTGATTATAACGCCGCATCAATATAGGTTATGAAATGCGTGTTTGAAGCGCAGAAGCAGGAATGATTCCTTCCAACTGGAACTACTACTCTAGAAAATCCGAAATTGAGGACGCAGTGATGCCAATTGTCAATTCCATCCTTGGATCTGAAATTCGGATTTTTTAGCATGGTTCATTACGGCACTCCGCTCTACGTTATTTACCGTAGTATACAATTAACTCGGGCAGACGGATTAGTCAGTCAGATCTAGAACGCAGGACTGCAAATCATGATTGCGAAAATTCGGAAACCATTGAGCCGAGGACTTCTCCACAGCGTGCTGGCATCATGTTCCATGTTCTACGCCACCCACGTGTTGAGTGGGCACCTAATGAGGTGACTTGTGAAGGGTATCGAGCATGTCGTATGTGGCAGCTCTATTGGGACACGATGAAGTGGCGTACGAAAGTGTTGTGGCGGAGGACAACAACCGAAGGCCTGTGTGCTATAAACTACGGGTTGCGATAAGTCAACTACATGATCAGTGAAAAACGCTTTATATAAGACGAGATTTATCATAGTATTTTTCACTCATTTCTTTTGAAGTTTAGCCTTATCAGTTGAGGACACGAGTCTGTTATGCCATAAATAATAACTTTAACGATACGCTTGAGCTGTTACAGCTCATCAACAGAAAAGGCTTCAGCAGACCGCTGTTCATAATTTTATACATTCGCCTGTTTGATCAGCAGTACGTAAAAGTGAGGTATCACCTTCAATATGCATGAAAGACTCTTATTTCTTCTACACATCATATTCTAAATTTATCATGGTGTTCATAATTATTTTTCAACAATTTCAACTGAAAGTAAGTTTGGTCATATCCAGTACATTAATTCGCTTACAGCTAGTGCTACGGTGCAACCAGTGCACTTATCAACAGTTATCCCGAGTTGAATACCGGGCAGTCATCTTGGGAAACTTGGGCTGATGTCTTTCATGAAGACCGCAATCAGTAACTCACATTAACATACACGGAAGAAGCACCTCTAACTTGTCACACACACACACACAACACACACACGCACACACACACACACACACCACACACACACACACACACACACGCACACACACACACACACACACACACACACACACCACACACACACACACACACACACACCACACACACACACACCACACACACACACACACGCACACACACACACACGCGCGCGCGCGCGCGCGCGCGCTTAACAACAAACTGAGCAGCAAATAGGACAGTTATATACATGCATGGGGGGCCAGCGATGTGGCACGTGAATTAAGGCTCAAATTCCAATTCGCGCCGCTTGCGGATTCTCGGAGCGAAGTTGGACCGACCAAAGTGCATTTGAGATTTCTAATTGAGTGAATCGAAAGATTGATGAAATGTTCGGCATGGGGTGGCCTGCTGGCGTTTCAACGAGTGACTTTTGTTGGTATTTAAATCGTACCTGAAAGCTGTTTGCTGTTCCACAACATATAGGATATCAAGGCATACGTTACAGTGAAAAACATATACGACATTGCGTGAATCACATGGGAGATTGGGAGACTTTAACGGGTAATGAGACCAGGATACGACGCAGTTGACAGTGTAATTATGACTGAAATTGACCAGCGGGGATTTGGAAGGGACGATACCAATTACCCAATATATATATATATATCGATATATCCTGCCAACAGTATTACCATAGCAACAGAGAACTCTTTCCACACCTGATTCAATAAGAGCAGAGTGAGATATCTTTGGACAGGATCAATGGACATTTCCTTTTGGCCAAACCTTCAATGTTTATTACCCTTTATCGGTCTAATCGACAACCGTTATCTTGTAACCATGGCCCACAAAAATCCGCGAATTGTCAAAAGCCCCAAACCTCAGCCCACCCACAAATATGCATCCTATTGAACATTATTGACCTGAACGGACGAGTACTTTGTTCCATTAGGCATTCGTAACGACAGCCATCTGTGAGCCGTTTAATGTTTCGAATTAGTCAATGGCGACTCCTTCACACCCAATATTAATCATAACAAACACACTCACTCTTTTTGTGTTATAATGTTTTAAAGAGAATAAAAGACATACAATTCCAGGTTCATAGCATGTTCGGTTGAGAAGATATGGAATTCCTCAAATGTAATAAAAATTTGATTGGGCAAAATGATGGCAAACTGGCAACTCTTTCATGATGTCATATCTACCAATTTTAAGGGAAAGTGAGACAATCTTCCTAGTTTTCTTTCAAATTGGTGGATATGACGTCATCAATGTTGCCAATTTGCCAAACATTGCAACTTAGCAGTGATGAATTGATAATTTTTAGAAATGTGTAATTTTAAAACCGAACATGCTGTGAACATGAAACAAGGTTTGTTCGGTATGATTCAACTCTTAATATATGACATTTAAATATTTTTGCTGGACTTGCCCTTTAGGCTTCTGATCGCAGGGCTGGATGAAATAAAACGTCGGGAGAGGTTGGAATGTGGGAAAGGCAGCAGTAATGTGGGTGTTCCCCCAACCCTTCCGTCGGGAAAACAGTACCTACGAAATTAAGGACCTGGCGTAAAATCGGAGCTGTACTGATAAACCTCGAGTAAACTAGGACACAAACATTCCCGACGGTGAAAGCTTTCCATCTTTACTAGTTCAATAGCGTTTCAATAACCCACTTCCAGGACATGCGTCCAAAACATGTTAAACTCGTTGGAAAAAACTTTTATAATGGACTGACTGAGTCAACTCTGAACCCCTTGGGACACAGGGCACATCCCAGCCCCCCCCCCCCCCCCACCCCGGTTCTGGGTTCTACAACCATTCCAGAAAGTAGATGAGGATGAGATAATCAGGCAGTTTCCTGGAACATATTATATTTTTGTGTGATATTAGTTTTAAAACTTCGCCGTACCCCGCAGCCAATTGATGTCTTTTTTCTCGTTCAATAAGCTTATAGGTACAGGAGGGCATATTACGATTTGTGTACTCAACACACAATGAGCGGTGATAAACCATACCATGATAATTAACTTCATAAAAAAAAAAGTTCGATATTAGATGAAGCTGGCAATCGCCAACTTTTTTTTTAATCAACTTGTTAATGTGCACCACATGGTTCATCAAGCAGTTCATTCGTGTGCGATCAATGTTTGCATTTTCTGAAAGAATACCAATAAGTTGCTGTTTCTAGAGTGGGGGTGTTAAATGTAAAGTCTCCTACAAGCAACTTTTGGCTTGCTCAATGCAATCAAACCTCTTCAAATGGTCACGACAGTATCACAGAAATATGAATATTGCGGAGCACAATTAGTTTCAGCGGACTACCAAGTTTGTGAGTCCAATCAATTATTGCAATACAATTATTATTGCCCCCGTTAGTTTTCATTGTGATTTAACTGTCATCACTTATACCATCTAACCGGTCAATCGAGATGAGTTGGTGTTGATTTTATAGGATCAATTCGTTCACCATGCTCTTAGCAAGGTCATATTAGATGAGCAGCTTATTTCGTTTATCCAAAACCATCGAAAGATCGGAAAATGTTAATTGAGGAACTGCCGTCCCATTGCACACTTCTGAATACAGACTACAAAAAATTTCGCAAAATGTTTCGCGATCGCATAAAACATGAGCAAAGGGTTTTATGGAAAGGACGCTACATTGCGTGGAAAAGTTCGATAAATTTTTGTCATCATCATTACTGGGCTGGAAAACATATTCTCAGTCCGGTAATTTTTCTTGATTTTGAGAAAAATTGGATGTCTCAGACTTGACCAATTCAAATATAATCATTTTTTTTTCAAAACTCGGGTTTCATAGTGTATTATAATTATTGTCCATCTTGAATATTCTTTTTTTTCAGAGTTTTTAAGAGGGGTACGCCTAGGTGCTCGCTGAGCCGTATCATACAGGCTATTGATTTTAATTATGTAGTACGGAAATTTTAGGCATGCGAAGCCCTACCCGATCAATTACTTCTGTGTTGAGCACAAACCACTTTCAAACTACATTCCTCCACGGAGCATATGATATCACTGAAAGCTTTCCATATAATTTGTTGATTACGAGTTACTAAGTGTAAAACTGAGTGTCCACTAAAAAACAAATTTTATGAATGAACATAATGTTCGTCGATAAATTTACTATCATCTCGCGTAACGAACATCACTGATCAGTATTTTCATTATTCAGAACGCTTTAGAGCCAAAAGCTATTCCACATGGGCCAATGTCTTACTCAGCATGATGCATTGGCATAATATTTAGCCTACCTCACGTAGCTAGGGGAGATGATTAAATGTAAAATCACAGTAATTCTAATAATATGACCGGTGCTAATATAGCAACTTGACTCACAGGCACTACGCGCTTTGCAAGATAGAAACAACAGGCTATGAAATAAGTAGTCAACATATGGTTTAATAGCCTAACGAAATATTTGCAAAGATCCCTAATCCCTATTGCTGTGGAGTATTATTTCAAAACACCTGGGGGGTGGTTACGATAAACTATTGGTCCCCAATTCTCTTACTGAACATTCTTCACTAGAAGCAACTGATCACTTGCCGATCTAGTGCACGGCCAGGCTGATATTGACAACAGACTCTGGACGATAGCTTTGGAGCGCATGTTGTTGAGACACTTGTATACAATATCGGAACAGTACTGTAGTCCGCTTGTTGAATGGTAGCCCGTGCAGCTCTAAGAATTGGCGTAATGTGGCCAGATATCGGAACTCTTGCAACAATAAGACTTGAAAACTGACAAATGCAATATAACTCGCCCGAATGATTGATATTTTCAGGAGTAGTTGCCCGCTTCACTCTCTTACGAGTCAGTTTTCCTTCTGTGTTGCCCTATGATTTGATTTTCCTCAAGGAATGTTTTGTTATTTCCCTGTTTTTTTCTTGTAGGCAAACCCCCTTGCATCACTAAAAACTTCATTTGTGACGAATATCTAGTTTATAGATCAATGCCTGTTTAAAACGAATATTTTTTTGACAGGATAACTGCAATATCGACCACCTAAGTAATGACGTTGGAGATATGGAAATTTCTCGAATATACTCTTCTCGTATTCATTTTCTTCATTAAACTGATACGCTGACCCGAATTGCTAGTTCGACTGCCACTCTGATTGATAATATCTTACAATGTCAGTAGCGAAGCGAATCGATAGCGGGGTTTTTGTCAAACATATCTGATCATTATCCCATATTAGTAATATTCCAAAATTGAAGAGAAGATAACAATTCTTACAGAGACCTATTGAATTATTAAATATGGAAATGATGAGGAAGTAAACTTAGCAATGTCGATTGGTCCGTCATTTAATCCTGAACAGCCTTACCCATAAATGTTGGGATTGATCAGGAAGTTTAATGCTTGTTCTCTACTTACGGGGGTAAAACGAAAATAAAACTTACAGAACATCCTTTTTGGATAACATCAGGATTTAACTTCAGCTTAGGCGCACAGATCGAAACTGTATTTGAAATTCATTTGATCTCCCACGTCCGTATATATAGTATATATAGAGACAAATAATAAATATTAAAACATGTTGGCACCCGATATCAAAGGGAAGAAATGCTAATTATAATAATCTCCTTAACATCCTTATATATAATTCTGAAGAGATGTGGAAAACCATTAATAAAATTCTCAACAAGATAAAAACAACACTGCAACCAGATGCTCCACATAAATGACGACACATTAGATGGGGACGACGAGTGATTGCGATGGTTTTCATAAATATTTTTCATAGGTGCTAATTCCAATGGCAGGTAATCACAACTGCGTCGTAAAGAACCACTGGAACTATGTTACTAGTAATGTACTAAATTCCGTCGTTTTGTTCCGAATGATACGGAAGAGGTCCGCCTGCTATACTGAAATTTAAGAGTGGCAGAGTCATGGATATGACGATGCGATGTTACAAATGATTGCTTTAATTCTCTGTCGGGAGAATGTACACCCCATTAAACTCGCATTATTAACGCCTTTTGGAAAGGGTTATCTTCAAGTGACTTGAAAATTGCAAAAATCGTTCCCAATTTGACAGAAGTGGTGACTCAGAAAGAGATCTCAAATTTAGGCGGATCTCTCTTCTTCCCTTAATCTAGGAAATTTGAGGCGTTTGGTGCACCAGGGTTACACGAATTTATTTCAAAACACAACGTACACTACTCACATTAGTTTGGTTACGGAAGGAAAGAATGATTCCAAGTCAACGTATATGGCTGCTTTGAATTAAGTGTGGAATCCCTACTTCTTGAAATATGGATAGAAAGCAGGTAAACCACGGCAAGCATATTCTGATTTATCTTAGCCTCGTACAATCGATCAGGCTTTCTATCTAACAAATTACTCGCATATGATGTGTGGAAAGCATATATTGGTTCAAAGTTACCTGAAAATCGTTCTCAATACGTTCAATTTGGAAATGGTAAATTCTAGAATTCTTACAGCAATATAGATGTGCCACAAGGTTCCATATTAGGGCCTCTGCTCTTCATCTATATATCATGACATATCAAACTTGCTCCGGAGATTAAATTAATCACTTTGCAGATGTATGGAGTTTTTTTTTAATCAAAATAAAAGTTTGAATGACACTCTAATGACGTAATTAATCAGTTGAATTCATAACCCCCAATTTCTAATTGACTCAGAATAAATAAATAGATGTCTTTTAATGTACTGATAATGAAACTGATGATAAACGATATGACCAACGTTGGGATTTAAATTTTATTTATAAATTCCCCCGTGGTACCCTACCCGAGGGTCTTTAGAAACTAGTATGTAAGTAATTCCAGTTATCATACTCTCAAATAACAACGTTACAAATACTCACTTTAAGCATCCCTACTCTACATAACGTTTTTTTGTGCGGAACAAAACCGCACCGTGTCCCACTTTGCCACTCTCTCACCGAAGATTTGAAACTCAACTCTCTCTACCGCATTCGAGAAAAACTATTTGGGCGCACCTGTTTTTCGATAAAAATACTGACTGCCTATAACTCACTTCTCTATATTTGATATCTCTCTGTTTTGATTGGGTAACAACTGACTTTGCCTTTTCTCCTTCCCATGTCTATTTGGAAGAGAAAGTGTTTGTTTGGAGTTCAACCATGAACCAAATGGAAGCGGGTATATCCTCACTTTGTCCTTCCACCAAACTTATTGAATATGAAAAGACTCGAATCATGTCTCCTAATATTATACTGAATATTCTCTGATATCGTATATTTCAACTGGAGTGTAAATAAACTGAAACTTGACAATACGGGCAGCTTGTTATGGAATATTCTGTAGTCGCCGAATCTGATGCTGAGGGACACCCATCAGAAGATCACTCGCAGTATTCGATTTTACGACACGATTAAACTGCTGAATTGCGGTTTTTACAAGCGTTTAGTAGAAGAATAGCGGCCTCACTCTTCCGATGTCGCGGAGGTGGTAAGAGCCCCCTTGACAACGCTCGATATATGTGGAACCATGGAACCTGCATCGTAACAATAGCGCCCCACTAAAACAATGGGTTGCTATCATGAATACGACGGTGATTATACCGAGCCATCTGTTAATTATGTCTGTTTTTTTATCGTTCATTTCCAGATAATTCTGTGAGACATCCCACTCATTAATTTCAGTCATACAATCTTGCAAAATTCCAATTGCAAACTGGACCTGCCTGAGTTACAGGATCGTGGGGATAATTAGAGCTTGATTTATCACATATTGCCTGAACTATCTGCTGATAGGCATATGTAAAATAGAAAACATGACAGGCCGAGCACAGATCACTGTGGAGCACTTCGGTGCAATGCAAGCCTAGCGGTGGAGATCTCCCCGTCGTATACTGACAATTCCTCACAATTTGCAAGGCGTGAGTTGTTAACCACTTCAAGAACATTTCCCTGAAGTCCAATAGCATGGAGGGTTTCAACCAATAAGCCATGCTCAATGTATCAAACGCTGAGTTTAAGTCCAACGGAGTGCCTCGTTTTTATCTAGCGGCAGGCAATGTCGTTATGGACCTTCAATGCAGTTTCAGTGGAATACCCTTCTTATAACGCAGACTGCAATGGCTTGTGTAAGCCATTTGCAGTTGAATAATAATGCAACTGGTTTGGACCATGCACTCGAATTGTTTTTACCAAGGAAAGGCAGTTTGAAACAGGTCTACAGTTATCAAATCAGATTCATCAATCAGAGGATGTGAGTATGGCAGGTGAGAGCTTCAATTCTCCTTCAGTTGCCAGGTTTTTGGAATAGCATCAAGCGACTGGATTTTGAAGTTGCTCTTGGGTAATTTGCCATGAATCTACCTCAGAGGGAGCTGCTGTTTCAGCAATGACTGGGGCTGGGGTAATTGTGGCAGTGTGGTGTAACATTTCAAGGCTCACTTGTTTAGCCTATCAATCTTTCGTGACGTATTAGCAAACTGATGACGCATTTTGGATTGGTTAGTCAGTGTGGCCACCAACGAGGCATTGGGTTTCATCAAACTGTTCAACACTGAGTATGTCAATCTCTGATTATTTTCAGCAACTTACTTTATATTAATCAGTCTTACATTTACGTGACGTAGCGACTGAGTTCTCACGTTGTGACTCCGTAGACTGACGACGCAGTATTTTAATTTCCGTTCATAAACTTATACGCACAAGTACTTCTCTCTTCTCCGTGGTTTCAACTATGAAGCCTCTTGAGCCCACATGCTATTGCCTATGAATTGTGTTTGAAAGTCCTATAGTGAAGTTAATACGAAGACGATCAAAATTTTGTTTCCATAGTTACGCAACATCCTGTTAACCTTTCTTTCTTACAGCAAATATGTTATCTTTAAAATACGATAAAGAACTGTTGCCGGATGCCTTAGTGTCTCTATACTATACTGGAGTATTCCCCAATGTTTCCAGAAGGTACATCGAGTTGAGGCTGTCCAGAAAGAACAAAATCTAGTCTTACTCGTATGTATGTTTTCATTCAATTGTATGAATTCAGGTCCTAGTCTTCTCATCTCCAAAGTTTTGGCAGAAATACCTATTTCTTGGTGGCACATTTCCGGATGACTCTCGATTTCTGAATTTGGGAGTACCGAATTGTCGCTATCTTGACAAGTGGCGTTTTTCCATCAATATAATTATTAAGAATTTGGATAACTTGCTACACCGTGGGGGGGGGGTACCAAATCCCAAATAGAACCGACGCGCAAAAAACTGTTAACGTTACGGACGCCTTCATAACAGAAATACAGAAAGAGGTTTCCACCTAGATTATATGATACTCCCATTTGAAACTTTTGTTTTCATTATATCTCTGTATAAGTATACTTGTTCTACATTCGAACGTCGTTCCAGGAACCCCCCCCTCCCCCCCAAAAAAAAAAAAAAAAAACCCGCCCCATGACCTTATTAGAGTGCGGTTTGCTTCGTAGGCCCCTCGTGCATTCTCAAATCACTTTATCCGTTCTGAGAATTCAGCTTTCCCGACGTGTGAATGGTAAGTACCTGAAGTAAAGTCATATATACATTACCATTATGGACAGAATCCCAGCATCATAAGAAACGATAATGTTTTTTGTATTACGGGCAAGATAGGTTTTGTTTCCTAGCATGGCTGAGTGTATTAACAATTTCGATTTTATCGTTAATGTCCTCTTTGTTTGCGCACATCGGTTTATTATTTATGGGTGTGACTCTAATATCAATGCTTCTTTTTCCTCCCCTTTATATTTTCATTCGCCTATTGCGCCTTCGAAGGCCTTTGTTTCATCGCGAACGCTTTGTATTATCATAAGAGGATGAATTCCCTAACAATTGCGTCTGCGATAATTTCGATCAGGTAATGCCACCATCAGTTTGCGGCACATCGAATAATGATCACCATGAGCGTGACTTTAAGTGTTATGTTCTCCTCTTTCGCTCTTTTTTTTCCTTCAGCCTACAATGTGCCTTCGTAAGGCCGTTATTTACCGCGAACTCTTTGTTTTATCTTTAAATTTCAGTTTGATTGATCTATTCCCAACTTAGCTACTGCAATAGATTTCGATTATTTAATGTACCCTGTTTTCACACTTAGAGAATAATACTCCTCTTATCTGCCAGAGCAGAAAGAAGGAATAAGGAGGAAGGAAGAAAAAAGTTTTGTTCTTTTCGTTCGGCCTTTTAATGAGCCATAAAGCCGCAATTCACCATGATTTCAGTGAGATGAATAAATTTTCCTAACAATTTCGACTGTAATTAAGGTGCCGGTCGGTAGATGTACCCGGGTTTGCGCATGTTTCAATATAACTCATTTAGCCTGAATACTAAATATCTATTTTACCACGATCTCAAAGAATATACCATTTCAGTTATTCCTTCTCAAGGCAGATAGAATATAATATGTGGATCATGCATGCAGGTGTGTGTATTTCGCTCGCGTGTGTAGTGGTTTGTAATGGTGGAAACCGAGGTAAACACATCAGGTTTTTACACACGCGTCACTACAATAGGTACCACCGCAAACGAGGATACCTCGTTAGAATAGGGATTGAGGGCGCTCATTGGGGCGCTCTCTGCAACCATCCTTTCCTCTCTCGCGGAAATGTGCTGCTTAATCAATTTGCCAACTACTTCCTCGGTTAGCGTTGAATGTTTTATTACGCTTACACACGTGGTTAATTTTATTTTATTAATTGAATTTGACAGTACCGCGTTTCTGCCGTGCTTGCCGGTTAGAATAAGCATTTACCCATCGTTGACCATGTACAGAGTCGAGCTCCTGGCTTATTCAGAGGGATACACATTGATCTGTAAATAGTACGTTTGCTTAGTATTGGGTGGGTTAAAAAACACACTACCCTCGTTTTCCCCAAAGACAAGTTGTGGGTGGTGGTGTGGGGCGGGGGTGACACTTCTTGTTACTCCTTGTCAGCAAATGCCTACCTAACTCAAGCACATACGAATTTCAACATCAGGTTATGTAGGCTGTACATAGGCCGAGAATGAACCCTCTTGAACCCATTTTGGGGCCAGGTCAAGGCAACTCCAGTTGTAAGGGCAACGTTTTTCCGTACGATAACCCACGAATGGCGATGCGAGCATGTACTAAATCAAATTAGATTTGCTGTAGGCTGTATATAAGCCGAGGATGAATTCCATTGTTGATGGCAACAGACTAAGATCATTTCAACGTGAGGAGTCAAACTTACAAAATACTATATCAGCACGATATCCGGCGAACGCAAGCAAGTAACAAGTTGGAACTGGGTAGGCGGGTTATTCATATGGCGAGGTTAGCCCCTAATGTTTTCAGGCCATAGTAATTCAAGGTCCGTAAATCTTTGAAAACCTCTTAGCACAATATCCCTCATATAAACAGCAAGGAGGTATCAAGTTAGAGTTGGTAGGTTGGCTACCACATTGGCCAGAGAGTAAACCTATTGTTCATCGTGGTTTAGGTCAAGGTCATTTAAAGGTCGTGATATCTTGAAGGCAGATGTATTCAAGTTCAAAAATAAGGCATTGGGAGGTTCCATCGCCGGTAAAGATCATTCAAGTCGTAAGAGGGTGATCCTCAAAACCTGTGAAACACAATATCTAATGGCAGTGTGTGTGTGAACGTGGAGGTATAAGTATGAATCAAATTCAAATTAGCACCATATGCTGAGAGAGTCCCTGTTGTTCATAGCTGCAGGTCAGGGTCATTGAAGGCAGAGATGAGGCATTCGACAATAGGCTTTTCAACAGATATCCAACAATCGCGAGCAAGGCAGTATCAAGTTATGGGAGTTGCCCATTTCGAAGGACATGAACACACGTTTGTTTTGGCATAGGCTCAAGATCATTCTCGGTCGCGACAAAGGGGTCAGCACAATGTATGGAAATCGCCAAACTTTATCGAATTCAAATTACTGTAGGTGTGGTGTTCATAAAGAAATTTCCTTTTTCAACGCCGCAAACTGAATAACGCAAAAATAGAAGAAATAGTTGCAGATAAGACAGAAAAAAATGATTTTAGCATTAGATCAAATCAACGGAGGTTGTGTGCACTTCCTCCCCTGTCAAAGGTTACAACTCCACACATAGCCTCTTTGTTGGTGTTGCAGCCACGAAGCATATCAAACACTAAAACTGAGCCTACAGTAAGTTGAGTCATTCAATATCCCGCTTAAATCACTTCGGAAGCCTAATCTTTTCACAGTTACAAGTAATGAGAATAATAATGCATCGTGTCAGAATCATAGGCTGTTCGACGTTGCAGAAAGATGCGCAAAAACAATCTTGAACCCACCTCTGTCGAAAACACACATCCACAGCACGAAATCATATAGATTTCCCCCATACATATCAACACTAACATTCGAAAAATGGGATGAATTGATTGCCGAAGTGGTAAACTCGTACAAAAAAGGCCGTATGATGAGCTATGGGGGAGGGGGGGGGGGGTGATCTGCGTAATAGGCCCCCCTAGCTGGTGAGCATGCGCACTTACACCAGTGAAAAGGCTCACGCTAAGTAGGGGAATAATAAACAGATACGCGGGCCTTTATTGACAGATTGAAACCTAGCTGTTGTCATGGTAGGTAGTAGAATACGCTCGGGATTATGCTTTTTTATGACTCATACCGGTTTTAATTCGGAAACCAAGGCCCGACGTATTGTTTATATATTCCATTCATGAATATTTCCCCCTACTTACTGGATAAATGCGAAAAATGCAAGAAAAACAATGTTCTTCCATGTGATCAAATGTTATTCTCATAAACAATGCTCAAATTAACGGCGTTTCGAAATGTTATTAGCGTCATGTTTATCGTGTAGCATTACAGGTACATATCATCGCGTAATATTGAGTTTTGCATAACAAATTCGACAATTATTCATAACATTCAGATATTTACAAGGGAAAAATGCACGTATCGTCTAATTTTCCTCCATAAACTAGTTCAATTCAACGAAAATAAAAGCTGGGGGTTCACTACGTAAAAGGGGTAACTTTGCACCCGGGGTAAAATTGGCAGTTAAGGGTTTATTTTATACCGGCAGATGCCCTCTATTATTGTAACTTTCAATAATTATGTGTTGGGTGGTGTTGTGAGGTTATAAACGATAAAGCATTTTTCAAATATGAGTAATAGAATAGATACCTGTACTGTTTGATTTTTTTGGTAAAACATTGACAAGATAGGATAATGAGCTAATTGTATATTATTGTGCAAGCTCCACTGCCTCACGAAGTAATGTATTTGGTTTTGACATTGAATATTAGAAGATAGAACTGACCACACAGTCGGCCTACTTTCGTGCACAAAGGCGCTTGCTCTGAAAATATGCATATATGCTATGCACGTACTTGAAGTTGTAGGTTGCCAAGCGACGACACCACTACTGTCGTAAGTAGTACGCCGATGTGGTAGCGCGAGCAAACGTACAGGCATACGACAGTACTATAGCGGTTCTTAAATGTGAGCTGGTGTCACGATCGGGTATGACAGTAATTACGGCAGACTGGCGCCAAAGAGCGCTGTCTGTCAAGTCATGACATGGGACATGCCGATTGTCTTGCTTCCTCGTGCAAATGATCGCCCAGCGACCCAGTTGGTCCGGCCGAGATTAGCATAAAATATCCGGTAAATACCAGCGAATATGAAACCAGAAACGTTCTCATACGAAATACAAATACGTCTAGCAGCATTGGAGACTAAGATCGAAAATTAATTACGAAGAGGTGGGGAGAAAGAAGAACAGAAGACGTTGTAACTAGCGTGCGGACGGAACGACCGAACAATAATATAAATCCATTTGTTCGTTAAAGGTGAGGCCAGTCAGGCAAAACACCAACATAGTATTCAGGGTTATGACGACACCAAGGGTCCCGAACACCAACACCGAATCTCCATCAGACTTGCACACGAAGTGTATAGAGTGTCGACACCTGTGTCGGAACTAACACCGGCAATCGTGGTGTCGACACCGGGGTCGGACACAACCCTGATAGTAATGTTACAACTAACGACAATTCGAAGATCCTCCGGTTGTTTTATTCGAAGTACCCGTGCATCGTGTCTCGATAGTCGGGGAGCCTCTCTCCCATGGGTAATACCAATAGTAAGGAAGAGCACTGTAAGTCAACTGACTACAATCAAACTGCGACCCTGAATCAGCCCTCGGATTGTGCAAAGTGAGCCACTCCGCATCGAAAACCAGCATCCCATCGACCAAATGTACAGTGCATAAGAGCACACATCGAAAATAGCCCAGAAGAGTATCAAGCTGTACTAGTGGTTGCTCAGTTCGACCGTTATCCGAACATGCAGGAAACACCTTCTTGCTTCTCAAGGGCAGGGGGTGGAGCAGCTAAGAACGCCGCGGGAATCGAAAACCATCAGTCACAGACGAAAAAAAGTGCCCAGTCGGAGCATCGCGGCTATACCATGAAGGTTCCCTATTGTCAGAGTAGAGGATTCAACCACGCGAGACAGTTAACAAGGGTGGCAGGACACATGGCGGGATTGCTGCTGTTCAGCTTACTGAAGCCATTCCCGTATCACCGTATGGGCCAAACAACAAATGCGGTGAGAGACATGTGAAATGGTTATCAAAAAACTTACAAGGTGTATGAAATGTATCCCACAGGAATTTATAGGACTGGACCGAAAGTGGAGTCGGTTGCCGTTCTCCCAGTTGCGTCCAACCCAGGAGCTGGATAAATCGAATGTTTCTGTAGAGTAAGCGGTTTTTCTGATGAGGAGATCAAGAGATTGTTACAAATCGTTTTATTAGGAAATGTTGTGAGAAGCAATTTGTTTATTACAGTTATTGTTGTTCCCAAGAGAATCTCTAGGTATGAAATGATGATTTGTAATTAGGTCTTAAAGGCCAATGGTCATGTAACATATTGTTTAAATAGCTTAGGTGAAAAGAGGACATATCAATACCCTCCACAACCGAAAATTTTCAAGCATGTTGCATTGTTGGAATATTTCAGTGTAATCTTGAGAAATTTAAGGGATCTATGATATCACGGGGAATTGATCACATGACCCTACACAGTAAAATTGCTTATTTCGCATGATAACAGGAAAACGAAAAAAGGTTTTCACTCAGAAATCATTGAAATGATTCTTCGATATTTTTATACGATTCTGTTGGTTTTTATTGGGATCTCCTCATAGTTTGTTCTGCGTATGAGATTTTCAAAAGTACAGGTTTACATTTACTTTGTATTCCAGGGTATCTTGCGGTTCCCCCATGATGTCCCAAGGAAAATTTTGAAATCGCTGTTGTGCCTTATCGGTACACTCAAATCGACTCAAATTCGGTCTGGGAGTTCGGCTGTCATAGTGTAAAAATTAAGTTACCAGAAGTATAGTTATGATTACATGACCATTGCCTTTGAAGTGGGTTTCTCATGTATGTGGAGAGGCAACACCAGACTTGACTATGTTCAGTTTGCAAAGGTGGCATTAAGTTGGACAGCTTGACATTCGGCAACAAGGGGCATAGTGGGTTATGTCATTACAGCACGCCACTGAACCTCAAAACTCAAAACCAGAATTAGCATTCACCAGAACGAATCGCGAACTGCGCCAAGGGGCAGACAAAATACAATTCATCAGGGCTGGAGTTATGGCGCGTTTCGTTGCAAAGAGTATTATTAATGTTGGACTAGATTGCCATTCGGCCTGAATGCTTCCCTATTATTTCGCCAGAATATTACGTTCAGTCCCACTTGCGTCAGTTATCACCGTATCGTGTTGTGTGTCTTGTGGTGGACTATAAAATATGACAAATCATCCCTTGCTCCTGAACCAACAAAGGTGAAGATTGGGTTAAGTCATTACTAGCAATCCACCTGAATTAACTTCAAAAACAGGAATTCTGCATTTCCACCAGAAATAAACAGGAAACTGCGCAGAGATCTTCAGAGGGCGCCAAACAAAAATACAATTCATCAGGCATGGCGACTGGACGTATAGCAGGAGCCAAAACAAAAATACATTCATACAGGCACATGGTTAATGGCACGTATAGCAGGCAAGTGTATGTGATTCACCTCCAGTTTATTCATTCAATAACTTTGCTACGAAATATGTAAGGCTATTAGCTACAAAAATTGCCGAAGGGGGAAGAGGAGCACAATTGCAATACGCCTTCTGCCAGGGATGGTGGAGGGGTGGGGGGGGGGGGGGGGGAGGGATGAAATGGTGGTAGGGAGCCATTGCGAACTGGAAAAGCTGGTAAATCATCGATGCATCATTCACAGGACGAGAAGCCTAGATTGAGATTGGAACGTTGATTAGAATGTAAGACTGTTTCTGATGTTCTAATGCGAATACCCACACGAGGGCACAAGCTTTTTTTCTAATGATTGCCATGACCGACACCTCCAATGATTGAGGCCCCTCCAGTCATGGCAGTCATGACTGGAACCCTCCAGGGCAGGGCCAGTCATGACTTGAGACTCAGTCATGGCAGCCATGACTGGAGACCTCCAGTCATGACAGTAGTCATGACTTGCGACCTCCAGTCATAACAGTCATGACTTGACCGACTCCAGTCAGGGCGTCATGAATTGAGACTCCAGTCATAACATTCAGGACTTGAGACTCCAGTCAGGGCAGTCATGATATGAGCCCTCCAGTCATGGCAGTCCTGGACTTGAGACCTACAGTCATTGGCAGCCATGACTGGAACCTCAGTCCTAACAGTATGACTGAGACCCAGTCATGGCAGCCATGACTGGAGACCTCCATTGATCGATTGCAATCTCATCAGTATATTTATTCTGGGTATGGTTTGCTGAGAAATCAGGTGATAGGATTGCCTCTACCGTACAAGGCACAGTTGTGCATAAAAAACATACCTTTATTAGAACCATCATATCAGCAGCAGACCGAGGCAAGTCTTGTACAAACGAGGAAGTCGCGTACGGGGGACAGCAGACTCAAAATATGGGAAGCACAAAATGGGGAAAGCAACGACCAAAACTTCTGCAGAGAATAGGGTAAATGTGCGAAAAGTAAAAAAAGGTGAATCGGTCACCCGAAGTGTGGAGCATGTGGCAATATTTCTAACGTTCCTGCGGTCTAATGGTTACCTCTGAACTGGGCTGCGACCCACTACGCCTGGCAGCAGGGAAAGTCCACCCTAAGCCCAATTCATTACTTCACCGCCGGCCACTACAGCGGAACGGAAAATTCTGAAGCCGGCCGTACGCGCCAGAGTTCGCTGAACGTAGGCACGCGCGTCTCGCCGGCGGACTCGGTTCCGGTCTGTTTTGTTTGAACGCGCGTTCAAACGTGTCCGTTCCGTTTGAGATGAATCAGTTTTTACTATTTTGACGGCAGACGGTGACTGCGTAACGCATTGCTTTTATTGGAAGCCGCAAAAAGTACTTTACAAACAAAACTTACTTTTGGTGCTGAAAACGAGTTGCAAGTATATGGTGTGTAGATTTTGGCAAAATAATACAACTTTTAATGAAAATTAAAAATTAGGCATAGCGTTCATAATGCCTTGATGTTGGAAGGGTAACACCCCGATATCGACCTCCCAGATTCCGACCTCTCTATATTTCGACTCCCCGTGTTCCAGCTCCTAATGTTTCAAGTCTGGTTATATCGTAAGTTTTAAATCATCGAGTCATAGATTAATGAACGTGATGAGTGTGTGACTCTATCCCGATGAGATTAATGTCGCTTTACATTCAAACAAACTCTTTTACCCTCGGTGTGGGAAGGGGCCGTCTCTAGTTGCCGACCAGTCGGAATATAGAGACGATTTTTATAGCTAAAAAATGAACTATATATGCCGGACCAGTTCATCAGTCGGAACAAGGGAGGTCGGAACACAGAGACGATTTTTTTTCGAATAAAAAGTCTCATATTCGCCCAGCCAGAGGTAGGAACATAGAGACGGCGGAATATAGTGACGATTTTCGTTCGAGTGGACAAAACGTCTCTTGGTTCAGACCAGTCGGAACATAGAAGGTCGGAAACATAGAGAGGTCGAATATAGAGAGGTCGGAATATAGAGAGGTCGGAACATAGGAGGTCGGAATCTAAGCCGATTTTTTCGAGTGAAAAAACGTCTCTATATTCCGACCAGTCGGAGACATAAAAGGGTCGGAACATAGAAAGGTTCGGAATAGAGGGTCGGGTTCGAGAGGTCGGAATTATAGGAGTCATTTCGAATAAAAAAGTTTTTAGGTTCAGACCATTTGGAACATAGGGAGGTCGAAACATAGGGATTAGGGAGGTCGGACATAGAGAGCGTGCGGAATATAGGAGGTCGGGAACATACAGACGATTTGTTTTTCTCGAAGTGAAAAAAAAAAACTCGACTATGTTGGAACATGGCGAGGTCGGAATATAGAGAGGTCGAAAATATCGGGAGTAACCGTTTGTAGGGAATACATTCGTTTACTTGATTCCTTAAACGGTAAAACTATCTACACTCTGCTGCGATTTACCTAACTAAGTACGCAGTGTTACCCACAGCCTTTCAGCTGTGGAACAGGGGACATGAGTGTCCCTCGGTGACTCATCAACGGGGCGATTACGCTGTAGTAGGTCGTCAAATCTGCGGGCTCATTCATAACAGTAGCGGGAATGAATTTCGTAATCTTGCACTCTACGCAGATCAGTCACTAAAGAAGGGAATCGCCACTCATCATGCTGGGGATATTGAAAAAGTTCATGTACCACTGCCTTCTCCCCCTTTCTTTTTTGATGAGCACAAAACCACGAATACAGCTGCAAATTCTTCCTCACTTCAGAATCCCTCATTTCGAATGATATACATCTTGGAAAAAATGTGCAGGTATGTGTACTGGACCAGCAACATGCCGCACACGTCACTGCCGGGAAGTATGAATTGAAACGCGCGTGAAAGACGTGTCTATTGTGCGGCGGTGAGCCTCGGCGCGTAAACAACGAAACGGAAGTATAGAAGTCCGGTGAAAACGGCTGGACGCCGTCCGTCACCGCCGGACTTGTCCGGCGCCGAACGGTATGAACTGAGCTTACGAGTTAATTAGGACTGTAGACATGGAAACTTGGTTGATAGTGGCGGTTTCTTGCACTATTCAACTAGTTAACAGACTGGACCGACATTGTGTAAATGATGGCAAAGGATTATTCGAAATATTGCAAAAGATACACAGTATATTTCCAATTTTTGATTTGGAGATCAGACCCGCATTGTTCACGACAGTACCGACATTGGACAGTTAGATGAGCATGAGGGACGTGGGTCGACACGAAGCCTGCTTTGACTGCTGGTAGTGGTTAAACTGTTGAACCTGGATAGGTAGGTAGGTTCAACAATTTGCGTTTATAATAGTGTGTTGGTCAAAATCCACCCCCTCAGTTGCTGTAACGACAGACAAGGGAAGGCGTGAGATATCATTAAAGTAAACGACCCACAACCCATGGGGCGTTTGTCCGAGGAACCACATGTCGAGCGGCCACTCAACGACATATAAACAAAGTGATGTCAATACAACATAGTTGAATATAAATAGATATAAGTTCGTCTATAAATATACGTTTTGGAGGACGTGGAGTGAACATTAAAATTGCCACAGGACCGTTTCAGTATTGAGTTATATATACTTATAGAGATACACTTCTGGAGATAATAACGTGGTTATTCCATTAAGGTTGCCTGGGTTATCTTTTCCCGTACAAGAGAAAGGTGTGCATAACACACACAATTCCTTACATCACTGTCAGCAGCGCACCGAGCAAACCCCCGTACAATGGATGGATAAGGAGCAGTACGTGGCAGACTGCCTCTCAAAATATGGGAAGCCACAAACACTTAGGGAAAAAAAGCAACGAACAAATTCAAGCAGAGAATAGGGGTTAATGTTGGGAAGGATGGAAGGATGGGCAAATGTGAATCGATCACCCGAACGTGTGGCATGTGGAATATTTCCGAACGTTTTCCAGCGGTTTATGGTTGCTGTACCCCTTTAGCCTCCTGCTATCAAAGGTAATGTACGACTCTGTCATATAACTGCTTTTGAGGGCGTCGTTAGCTCTATTCGCTAGCTAAGGACTGAACGACAATTGTTATGGTGGCAAATGATTAAGTAACTCTTTAGCCTGGTCTGCGACACCCTTCTCTTCTGTTACGGCAAGACTCCATCTGACAGATAATATGTTCTTGGAATTCACGAGAGGATGTGAAGAAGAGGCATGGCAGGAAGGTCATTGAGTAGTACTATCCAGATGCGGAGTGTTCCTTGAAAGAAAGCGACAGGACAGGCCATCGAGAAAGTAAAATGGACCAAGAAAGATGAACTAAACTAAATAAAAATTATAGTATATTAACCCCAAACAACACCCAATCAGAATACCGGTCTGTGTCGGGCACACTCGCTACACTATTACATGTCCTGATTCGGAATTGTTGCGTTCTTGTGATAAAAGTAAGGAAACAATTTGCGAGAAAAATATCTAAAAACAGGGTAGTGTTGATTGAATTAGATATTCGTGGTTTATTAAAAAAAGAAAAAAAAAACAACAACAACAACAGGGTTTTGCTTCGGACGTACGGAAGATGCGGAAGCTGCAAAACTACTTTCAAAACGAATATTGAGGGATTATATTAAAATCTTGGATACGTTTTGTGCCTGATTCGATACCACATATATAGGTCACATACATACAACTACTACGGCTGTGTTGGTAGAAAGATTGTTAAAAACCCTGAAAAAATCCAGTAAAGTTGGGAAGAAATTGAATAATCGCGAAACTAAGTGGACCCAAAATAGCACGGAGGGAAATGATGGTATAGTGAAGTACAAGGAAGCCCGCCGTTTCCGTGTCCCGTGCAGGGTGGAGTTACCTCCAAATCTCAATCCATCACAATCCATCAGGTCCATCCTCTAGTAGTTCTCCAAAACCCGATTGAATTCCAAGCGCCGCCCGTTCGTCGTTGGAAAATCTGCAATGATGGATAGTAACATGAGAAAGGTTAAAATCCGCTCCCAAGTTCTAGGACTTTGGGGACGGAAACATGATGGTTTGGCATATCGTTTTAGAATGTTGTGTCACAGGACAATGGACAGTAGGAGTTCAGTTGACTCCATTGAGAGCCATTTATAATGATTTTCATTGCCACACACAGGTTACACTCAAAATTAATGCTATTATGATAATATCAAATTTGTGTAGCGCTGTTACCACCGAAGTGCTTAAAGCGCTTATAGACCTTACCCCGATCATTAGGATATCGGTCCACGCAACTCCGACCTTCCGGAGAGGGATATCGGCAGTATATTTATAATCAGCGTGGGGTTGGTGATCTGATGCCTCACGGTCACCATTTGTGCACCTGGGTGAAGAGAAGGTGACTAGCTCGGCGCCTTAGCACCACGCTCCCCGTTGACGAACCCGTTGAGAAACCGTGACGAATTCCCACTGACCAAATAATAAGTAAGAGATGTTTAATATGCTGCTCTGGAGATGTACAAACTGATAGTGCGGTTTTTTCTTCTTTTCGATGGTGACTTATGGCTATTACCAGATAGAGTGAATACAAACCGTACGTGCTTCCAAAAGTTATGTGACGCAATAACAAACCCCCTCGGTTTTTGTCCGCTCCACCTGGTATTAGGGTATATACGAGGTCCGAAGAACGCAGCATTAATGCTCATAACGCCACTGTCGCTTTTTTGCAGACGTTCATAATTCAATGGTTCTAGGTTTAGGCTGAAGGGTGTGAATTTATTTATCAGCAGGATAAGCGATTTGGTTTCAGTGAGCTTTGAACAATGTCCTCGTGCGCGCGATCCATTTGTGCGTAACTCCTCAGTGACACAAACGAAACCCCACCATCCTATTGTTATTATTACTATCATGTTATATGAATTTTTACTATGAACAGTGGTCTATGTTTGAAGAGAATAGCTAATACCCATACCGTCCATCCGCCAGAGCTAGCATCATTGTCACAGTACACTAATGGTTAGGGATCCCATCTGCTGTTATGACGTGGACACCGCTGAATTTGATAGGGCACATCCCTGTAGTACCACTTCTGGCAGTCTCTTGGATACTCAGATTGTTGGTAAAGAAAAAAAAATTAAATAATAAGTCAATGGAATTTTTACTTTCCTCCATGCGCTCAAAACAAACAAATTTAGAACTATTAGAGTAGTAAAGTAATCTAAAAAGAATTGGTTAATTTCGTGAATAACGGCATAATGCTTTAATGATGGTAATTAATGTGAATGCACTATCATTTCATCAGAAGTGTTTTACAATACCCCATCATCTATTTATTTTTGCAATACCCCATCCTGATCGGTCGACTGTCTATAGCCAGCCATCCGTTTTTTGTTGTTTTGGCAATAACAGAGAGCGAGTCGAGTAACTAAATAATCGAATGGTTAGTTGTTGTGTGGCGGAAATACGATGAAGCTACTAACATGAAAGTTGCCCTGCCCTGCCCCTTATTGCGTATTTTAGAGATATATTAGAGACATGGTATCTTTAGAGAGATTCTTGTATCTCCAATTGTGGGGTTTCGACTTTTGTCGTGTCATTATTGCAGTCCGACAAAAATTAGCTGGACCACGAGTGGAAAATTTGGGAATTCTAACAACCAGAAGAGTTGGAAATCGGGACATAGCTTACTTGATTTGAGCCCTCTGGAGAACGTGCATCGAGTGTAGAGAGGAATTCGGGAATAGTTGGAAAAAGGTTGATTAATGAGGTCGTAGGGACGACTAAGAGGAAATATCCGGGAGATATATTAGTATTACAGTAAAACTTTTTATGTCTAACTGCTGCGCGATCGTGCTGGGTACTCGGTTTATTATGTATTTATTATTTATTATTTATATTTATTTCTTTATTTATTTATTTATTTCTTTATGTATTTATTTATTTAGTTATTATTATTTATTAATGATATTTATTTATTAATTGATGATGATTGATTGAGATGATTTATTATTATTATTTATTATTATTTATTTATTTATTGATTTGTTATGTGAACAACGTATCACCATTACGAAAATGAAAACATGAAAAAACTGAAAAATAGAAATAGAATCATAAAGGCAGCAGAATAATAATGAATAATAATAAGTGACAAATCAATAATAGCGAAGGCAAAAATCCTATTAGGACTCATCCGGTTTTAATCAGCAACCAAGGCCCTCGTATCTGTTTATTATGTCCTAATTTAAAACCATTATAGGCTAAACCATTGCATAACGATATGGACATTAGCGAATCGTATCGATACAAGTCGAGAGCCCTTGTACTTTTCCTATTTTTAGTCTTGGTGTTTGAGAGTCGGAATGTGCCGTCAGCAATAAGCCTAACGCCCCCCCCCCCCCCCAGTCCGTTCCATTGCGGAAAACTTATAGACAACATAGACATAGCTTATCTGCCACATGGCACGCCGAACTGTTAGTTTAGTTTAGTTTATTGAGGAGGGTCCGGAAGACATAGTCCTCAGGAACACCCGGAAACTCAACAACACCCCAAAAATGCAAACACCCAGAAACCTGCATAATTCGCCCACAAATTTTTGAAGAATCAATCAGGCGTTCTTGAAGCATTCACACTAACTACACATAACAACATTTCCGAAGGCTATATTCCACTCGTTGATGGCTCTCTGTGAAAAGAAGTGTTCCGAAGATCCAACTACACCGAGTACCTCGAAGCTTGGGGTGGTGCGCGCGAGTTGTAGTACATTGGAACCCACACCACATCTATGGAACAATTTTAAAGACCTGGATCAATTCACCCCGAACCCGCATCATCAGCTCCATTGAAGTTACCCAACTGCCCTGAGTCTTTCCTCGTACGGGAATTCTCTCAGGTTACTAATTAATTTAGTAGCCTACTCTGAACATTTTCAATCAACTGCTTATCTTTCACGGAATAAGGGTTCCACACTTGGACGGAATACTCGAGGTGAGGTCACACTAGTTGCTTGAAGAGTCTGAGAACTATATCCTCATCAAAGGGAGGAAAGCCGCTCTATCAGACCAAGCATCAATTGCCTTTCTCGCAGGTCAGCACACTGCTTAGAAGTTTCAACAAGCCTCGAAGCCACACAACAAGATCTTGACCGAGTCCACCACCCGAATATCCTGACCAGTCAAACTAAATGAGGCATTATATTTTGGAAACCAACATGCTTACTTTACACTTGCCAGGTTGAAAACATTCTGCCAATCAGAAGAACACTTGGAAATCAGGTCAAAATCATTCCTGCACAATTCTAACATCGTCGTCTGACGAAAATCTACCGGTATGCAACTGTGTGTCGTCTGCAAACTTTTTCACTCGGGATTGCACTGAATTATCAAGACAGTCAATGTGAGTCAGAAACAGTAGGGGTCCAATAACCGATCCCTGTGGAACGCCAATAGTGACTGCTGCAAGTAGAAGCACACAGTTAATAACAACCGTTGTTCCCTGTATGAAGTCAAACCGATCCACCTGAGGAACATTCCGGCAATACCAAACTTCCAATTTGGCAACAGAGTTATGGGGAACTTTATCAAAGGCTTTCTGAAAGTCCAAACAAGATAATATCACAGCGGTGCCTCGGTCATCAGCATTAGTAACATCTACCATGAATTCGAAAAGATGAGACAAACACGAAGACCTTTTCTGAAACCATGCTGAGATGGCTAATTCAGATTCTTTCATCGAAATGGTTAACCATATGATCCTGAACTATCGATTCCATCATCTTACAAACGATACTGGTGAGACTGACCGGCCTGTAATTGCTAGAAAGAGATCGGTTACCCTACTTGAAAAAGAAGGGGACAAACAGTCGTCCTCTCCATCATCAGAACAATACCTTCACCTCTTTCCAGATTTTAATTAAAAATGTCAAGCAAGGGAGGTTCAAGATAGTTGCAAACTACTTCACAAGAAGGTAACTGCATCCGGGCCAGGAGATTTTGCCATGCTTTGAGACGCTGAGTTTGGTTTGACTGACACCGGTGTACAAACAATATCACCAGCGCTTCCTGGTGATTCGCTAACAACGAGATCATTGAAATTTTCCAAGTTCTCCTGCGTGAAGACTGAGAAAAATAATTATTGAGAATCTCTGACGTCCTACTTCACACTAACCGTAGCCCATTATCAGGATCCAACCAATGGACCATGCCATATTTACTTCTGCTTTCCCCTAATATAATAAGAAAAACGCGCGGGGATTGTTCTTAACAGTCGAGGCAAGTTTCTTTCCAAAAGTGAGTTTATCACCAGAAACTACCACGAACGGACTACCTTCTGCTGAGCATCGAAAATTCCTCGAACTCTACAAAGAGAAACCCGCCTTAAGTGCACTCTCGGCTCTAAGCCAAGCATTCAAACCATTCAACCCAGCCATGAAAACAACTTTGTTCACATAGCTCGGTAAAACTTTAGGTCTGAGGCCCTATTACACTTTTATACAAAACTAACAAATTATCAGCCATATTACATATGGTCTCTAAGGATATTTTTTCTCTTACAAATCAAATACCCGTTTGTGGCACTGTGTTCTGATTGCATTTATTACATTTACATGGTTTCGTCCTATTATAACCCACAAGACAGTTATATGTTTATAACAACTGGTCATTTACCCTAGGCTATACGATTTAGTAGTGAAAACGACTAGACACAAATTAGGCAACTTGACGCACACACAAACATACGAACACACAACCTCGCACCACACACACACAGACACACCTACCTGAACACCTGAGTGATTACTTTCAAATTCATTTCCAATTCTGACCTCGGTATGGGGACATTCCGCATCGACGTTTTTTTGGTATATATTATTATATTATCTTGTTGTATAAAATTTTCACTTTGCTGACCTCTGCTGTCAAATGTATTACGCCTAACGTCATTATAGAACAGTGCAGGAGAAAAGTCACGGGCGTCACTAAGGTTTAGAAAAGTTTGGAATCGAGACGGAAATTGAATCGTAATGCTGAATCATACATGCAGGCAACTAATGTTGTCATCACGAATACTTTTTTTCACGCATCTGCCTGGCTTTAAATTAGAAATCGTCAAACGCTTACCATGACGGCATTTGACCGGCGTCGACCAGACCCTATATTGGGAAATTCACCGGCGCATTCCAAGAAACTAATTAAACAACAAAGTCTCATAACGAGAAACTGACCTGGTTAATAGGGAATATCACAAGATACCTCACGGTTTTTGAACTGTGAAATTGAAACAAAAATAACAGGTATTTAATTATTACCTTCTGGTGATGTTTCAATTGAAGTTGTATGGAGCCCGCGTCTTCCCCGGATCTGATATTTTTCTTTAGAAATCGCATCGCTTGTCACGTACCGAAGGCCTACCTATGTCCCTTTCCACTTTGCCTCCGGATCTGATCTACTAAACTAGGGACGTATAAGGATATTACAAATAACAAACTTGTTCTCACTTCCGGTCTTATATGGGGGTATAATTTATTTATTTATTATTTATTTATTATTTATTTATTTATTTATTTATTTATTTATTTATTTATTTGTATATTTATTTTGATTTCCTTAATTTATTGATTTATTTTTGTTTTTTTTTTAATTTTTTTTTTGTATTGTTCATTTTTCGTCATTCATTTGGGGGTGGCATGAACAATACTAAAAAGAAACCAGGGTACTTCAGAGCCGCCCATTCACGACCAGATAGTCCAATCAGGGCCCTCCTCATATTATTCGATGCACTTTATCTCAACAGGTTAACGGAAAAAAAGGCAATATGTCAACCTCAAACAATTGCTACGTTTATTAATTAACACAAACCTGGGTAAAAACAATCTTGTAGATGGTTGCGGAGTTTTTAATAACGCTACTAAAAGCTGGTGGGCTCAAACGAGTTAAGAAACAACAGTTAAACAATTGAAACACTTAGTAAATATTTTGGGTGAAACGCTCATTTGCTCCAGCTCCCTTCTTTGCCCAATTATGGTCATGTTGCACTTTACCGAGTTCTCGAGTCGAACTCAAAAATTGATTATGTACTGGCTCGAATGCAATGTGATGATTGGATTTACCATTAAAAATGTGACGTCGGTGGTATGCCACAACCAACAAGAAACCGTTGGGCCAATAACAACAATCGTCACATGATTGATAAAGTCTCTTTACAATCATGGGCGTCCGCTCCGTCAACAGAAACTTAATCAAATAGAGCAAAGCGTGTTAATGTTACTTTCGACTATAGGACGGTATGAACGCTTTCGGCCGATATGGCAGGCGGACTTGATGAAGGGAATTTGTTTTGAGGAGGGGGTAGTAGAACCGCGCCTGATGAATTGGTTTTCAATTGCAAAGCCTGGCACGGACGCTATAAGTAATTTTGTGGAAATTAATGACCCAATATTCTTTGTCAATTTAGACTTTGATTGGCCAAACTTAACTTTTGAGCAGTTTTACTAATGTTAAGCAATAAACGCTAATCTGGTACGGCACGAATGGCCTCACCTAATTGATAGGGGATTGCAAATTTGTTATTTTGGGGTAAATCTCTAATTCTCTTCTCAATTCGAAGATGTCGGAAAAATGTTATTAGTTAATTAAGTTTGGAAACGTGAGTAAAATGCTGTTTCAGGATGGAGTCGGTTATAACTGACGTAAATCTTTTGGAGAGAATACATCATCTAGAATCATATGATTGATTTGATTGATTCAGTTGAATGAATGAGTTCTTGTAACGTTTGAACAGAAATACATTTATTCTACGGAAACGGGTGAAAAAACTCATGCTCCATACATGCGCGCAAAAAATTCACAACTGTTCTGGTCATTGGTACCATGCGACCATAGATCTCATTACGAAGCGGTCAAGGTACATTGAATTTGAAGTGCCATAAGGCATGTATGAAGTCAGCTTAAAGTGGTGGATGACTCATCGCGCGCGAAAGCTGGGCTCAGCAGCCTCACAAGAAGTCAATTAGCGGTAAGTCTAGTCAATGGGCCTGCTTTTGTGGGAAAGTAAATTTTTGCCAATTTCAGCTAAATGTGTGAACGTGGATTCAGGGAATTTTAAATAGTGATCTGCGATGACCTCTGCCCCTTTCTGAAAATCGACCCAGATCAGTGAAGTTTGGAAACGTGGGTAGCCATAAACAGAGGCAGACAGCAGGGACAAATTCCGTAAAAATCGAAAAAGTGGAAAAACTATATCGCACACCCAAGCAAATCGCGCGAAGCGCCGAAAATTTACGACATTAACTCGGGCATCCCGATGAACAGTTTGGGCGTTTTTTCAGATCTTTGGTCCAGCATTTTGCCTATTGCCCTTAATCTTCATTCCGGCGCGCATAATGGACATATCACAGACCCAGAGACATTCGACTCATGTCCCCATAGCATACGTCCAAAAAGGGTGGTGTGTGTGGGAGAAGGGGGGGGGGGAACTTTGCTATTATTTCGCCCCCTTCGAAAAGTGTGGGGGGGTCGCGTCCCCCGACCCCCAGGATTGACCCCCATACTGAATACAGTTTAAGGCAAAACAAATAATTGTTTATATTTTTCATAGGAATCCTGGGGACCGGATGGGCCTGTACTATCTTTTGCTACCTATTCTCCTCTTGTATAGGACAACACAAGCCAGTTTTAAAGCAATCACGAATCATGCCTCTTGATGATTGTTGTTAGATGGCTCCATCCTTGCAGTGCATACCATCTGCGCCCTTGACACATTCAACCGTTTTAGCCCTTGATACAACTTCACAACTTTCCTGATCATCGCCAAAACAACCTCAATTGATTGCGGAATCCGCGAACGCGTCTCCACCTTCGAAAATTTATAACAGGTCAGGGGCAATCCGAACTCCGGTCCCCGTCACAATTACATTCAGATTTCCGCGTACCTTTCTCACAGGATGTTCAACATCACTTCAACTCTGCCACACGCCATAGCCACATCCTTTCAATTAGTTTCATCTGTAATATTTGCATAGTCTTCTTATAATTGTTTTAGTGTTTTTATATTGTCCCAATTCTCACTTTATGTTTTATACATAATGTTATCTGTCGGCGGAATAAATTTTTCCGTTTTCTTCTTCCGAAATGGACAATTATGTTCTATCTATCATCGTCTTCCGAGGAACTAAGAACGGGCCGTATATTCAAAAGAATAATTGGAATATGCCTTTTAAAAATGTCAGTTTAATAAGCCCCGTTGGGACATGTACAGATTTGCCTTTACTAGCACAATGAAAGAATGATCTACAAAACCCACACCCCAAATTTGAAGTTTCCAGCATGTTGCCTTGTTCAGATATTCCAATTTATTTTTTGAGAAATTTGAGGAATCTATAATTACGGGGGAAATGAGCGAAGGCCGTCCATAGGCCCCACAGTATGCCGCAGTTTGGCGTCATGATTACGAAAGATGAGAAATGATATTCACTCAAATGAACGATGTTATTCTCAATTAGGTTGTGAACAATTCTTTAGGTTTTATACGGATCCCATATATATATTTTGTTTTGGTACAAAGATGTTCTACGAGTGCATGTTTTTAGCATGACTTTGTATTAGAGTGGAACCTGCAGTTCCCCCCGTGATGTCACAATACAACTTGTGTAAATGGCTGATCGTTCCTTATCGGTACACGCGAATCGGCGAAATTCGGTGTGAAGTTTTGGCTGTCATTACTCTACATCAAAAGTACTAAGAGTCCAGTCATATTTTTACATGACCATTGTAATTTAAGTATAACGGAACGATAATACACATTGAGCCTGACGGTTCACTAAACATCCAACCTCCCGGTTCCACATGTCCTGCCTGCATCAGTATTCATCCATCCAATTTTCACTGAGGCCCTAGCAGCCCCCATCATTGTTTTCACACATTCATTCCGTTAGTAATGGATATTTCGGTAACGAATTAAACGGTGTAGAATCCTCATCATTGCATCAGGCTACAGCCATCACAAGGTAGAAACTCAGGACTGCAGTCGTCTAAACTTCACGGGTAGAAACCTCCGGCATTGCTGTCATGAGGCTAAACCATTAACGGGGTAGAACACCTCAGGCCTTGCTGGCAGGCTACAGCCATCACAGGGTAGAAACCTCAGGCATTGCAGTCAGCCTACACTATTAACGGGGTAGAAACTCATGCAATGCCTTGCTCAGGCTACAACCATTACGGGGTAGAAACCCCAAACATTGAAATCAGCTAACAACCTTACGGGGTAGAACCTCCGCATTGCTGTCGAGCTAAGCCATTCCGGGATAGAACTCCAGGCAATCTGTCAGGCTACAGCCATTGACGAGGGTAGAAACCTCATGTAATGCTGTCCGCTACAGCCCTCAACAGGGTTAAAACCGCAGCTTGCAGACTGCTATACTAATAATGGTTAGAAAGAAACCTCCGGCATTGTTGCAGCTCCAGCATTAACGAGGTAGAACCTCAGTCAGGCTGTCAGGCTTACAGCCATGAACAGGGTAGACCTCAGACAATTGCAGTCAGGCTGGAACCAGTTAACGAAGTAGAAACCTCCGGCAAGGCTGCATGGCTACACATTAAAGGGTAGAATCTCAGATATTGCTTCGGCCCAGCCACTGTCCCTGAATACAGGAAATTTGTGAAATACAATGATCAAAAGATTGCACATGTACGGGGCCGAATACAGGTTTTTCCAAAGAGGAGATGATTTCGTGCTGTGAAATCGATGCAGAGAGAAATCCATATGGTGCGGCGTGTAGGCGCGGGTCCCTCGGCGGGGCCCATGCTCTAAGCCTGGAAGCTGTATGCTCTCTAGGCATACTGGGCTCATTTTAGGAGGAAACTTTATCGTGATTTCCGGTTGACAAGATTCTAAAGAATTATCGATACGATTCATAGAAAGGGTTTCTGGCATCATAGAACATACGTCCGGAAATCTCAATAGGGCCTTACGAATGTTAGCTCAGGGTAGTTCTGTTACCATGCAACAGAACAACGATCCGAATGTGCGCTGAGGCATGTAGTCTTTCCGGCGTGGTTCCATGGCTCGCATATGGACTTGGGGAGCTACATATGTTTCTAGATGATCTCTAGTGCAATCTTAGGCTCATCTGGAGCATGTTTCTGATTTCGTTTACAATATTATAAAACATATCACTGACGGTCCATATAATTCTGTTCACACTAAGACATCGTCTGGATATTAATAGCCTATGTCATTCGTCCTCAATGATGAATCCCGGCATTCTGTGTCGCGATACCACAGACCACGACCTTCATGTTCAACGCACATCGACGAGCGCGTAGAAAGGAGTCCCTTGCAGGATCTAGGTCTTGCCTTCAAGCCCCTGGCCATGGAAGCTATAGAATTCTAGATGCTCTCTTGTGCGATCTGAGGCTCCTTTGGGACTTTATCTTGAGTTTGGCTGACAAGATTATGTAAAATTAGCAGAAATTGATATAATTTTGTGGGATCATAGAATAAAAAAACATTATCAGGCCTAGGTCAGTCTGTCGCTCTCATTATGTAGCGGGGGTACTTTCTCTGTGTTGCTATACCACAGAACATACCTCGATGTGCTCACACGCGACAGCGCCCATCATGAAGCGCGTAGCGGGCAGTCCTTTTGGCGTGAGTCCAGGGCTCGCCCTGGGGCCTCGGGAGTTTTAGGAACCTCGATGTTTCTAGTGCAATCTTAGGCTCTTTGGGAACATTTTATCGATTTTTTGTTGACAAGAAATTTTTTTCCCAAAAAAAAGAAATTGTGAACAACGATTCCTATAATTCTGTCATCATAGAACAGACGTCTAGGAGACGGGCCGTCGTATTGCGAAGAATCCCGAAATAAATAATCTAAACATTGAGACAGTATAAGGTATGACAAAGGGGTCGAGCGATAATTACCGGACTATTTCACGAAAGGAGAGGAGCTGTAGGTCACGTAAGTAAAGCATATATGCTGGAGAAGGGGGGGGGTATGAACCCGGAAAATCCCCCACTGAATCCGCGCTCTTGTCTATGCAGCATATGCTGAAACGGGTTAAAAGCTGTATGTAGTCTGTCACATCAGACAAGTGATTGTACTCGGTAGGCCAGGCTGAGATTAACTAGTAAAAAAAACTGGCCATTTATCCCTATCTATAAATCCCATAGGTATCTCCTTCTTGTATTGTTTTAAACCCCACAATGCTGAATCAACCGAGTGTTTGGCACAATTGATAGACCGGCCTCACCCTTGATACGTGGATCGGAATGTCGTTCGGTTCATCCCCCCCCCAAAAAAAAACACACAAAAGAATGTACCCACTGTCCTCTCGTGGGCGCTCAGTACAAGGGGTTGGAGGCAGGGACATATGAGGGGTAGGCAATTTTGCAAGTTGCCGTCTGCGTGTGCTTGCCCCTGCCCCATACATTAACATTTAGGGTTCCCGCCAAGAGGCCTTGCCGTATTTCCCGTTTACCTGCTTAAAGATTCCTCAGTACCAGTAAGGTGCAGTATCCAGATTTGCACCCTTGCTGGGCCCTGAATAGGTTTCGAACTTCTACTAAGTGAATTGGGAGATTTTCATTTTTTTCGGGAGAACAAATTGTCTCCTGCCTTAGGAGACTTTGAATATTCATGACACTGTCATTTGTATTTTTCCCACAAAGCAATTCCCATGAAACATACAGATCATTCGTTTCCACGCAATTTGGAATTCGTCCAGTCGGCTTCAATTTTTTTATTGCATATCGGATCTTGTTGTCCCACAACCCTAACAGAAAAAAGCTTGTTTTGGAGTGGTAGTTGTCAGTGTAATTTCGAGATATTATTTTGAAATACGAATCATTACTTCCCGGAGGTAGCTCATTGGGATTCGATTTGTCACGTAATGCCGGCAAAACTCGCTCCAGTTGGTTAATGGTTAGGGTAACCTACTGGAAACTTTTGATAGATTATGGCAGGTAACACATGCATGGAAGAAACGTAACTGTAATAATCGTCCTAATGTTAATTACTCACACATCGCAGTGTGTCATCAACTGGGAACGACTGTTTTGTATCCATGGTCTCGGACCTGTTTAGTATATCTGTTTACCATACCAATACTCCCGAACAGGAGAATCTCTGAATCCTCCCAAACAGATAATCCCTCGGACGGGGTTTAGGACCCGAGGATGGGATTTGCAAAGGTAAGACTAGTGCCGTGTGATGTGTTGATCTACCACCCTGCAATGAAATTTGGTAGGTCAAGATTTAGGTTCTAAGCTCTGCATATCCACCAGAGCGGATCTAGATAGGGTGGGCGGGGGGTGGGCTCTTTCCGTCAAAGTGGATTTTACATTTGACCGGGGTGTTGTAGTACGTCAGTGTAATGAACGAATTCGGTACAAAAATCACAGAAATAAAAAAGCCCTGAAGGTCACACGGTCAATAAGTAAATTTGAGGTCAGAAGGCAAAAATGATGTTCAAGTAGGTCAACCAGATGTAGTTGACCAGACAACCAGACTCATTTATGCAATCACTCGAGATGTTCATGAGAAACGCCAATTACAGTATTTATTTTCATTGTTTTGCTGGCTTTCAGACTTTTACAAATTCGGAATAGTTTGTTGATAGGTTGTCGTAGTACATTAGTGTATTTGTTTTCCTGGTTTCCTGGTGCTGACTTGGAACTTTTGATCTTCCCATGTAATAACGTACATCCAGTAGGAACTGCCTATATCATAATGATCCGTGATCTAGAGACAAGAGAACAAACGGTAAACTCCTCCTCTGTACAAAGCACACGGATTTCATCACGACGAATATATCGCTTATATATTGTATTAAGCCTCATTAAATCTGGGTATTTTAATAATTCTCCCTCGGGTGTTTCCAAGACCTAATCCAGCATGACCTTTTAATATAGCAGTATAATTATTAACTGCGATATTCGCCTGCTAATTGCAAGTGACAGCACTATAGGCAAATGTCGTCAATGTACATTTCCAAGAGATTCCGTATATCTACTACTAGACTACTACTACTACTAGCTATCGATAATACTAATAATAATACCAATAAACTCAATAAACAGGCATGCCTTTCCTGCTCTTCAGTGTAGCTCAGGTGAAAGGCGACTGGAACATACAACTAAAATGCGAAATCAGCCCAGTTCTATAGTTTATTTAGTTTAGTTTAGTTTAGTTTAGTTTAGTGACTATATTATATTTCTTAGGGATGCCATCATTATCAATTTTTCCAAATACACAAACTGTGTGATGCGTAAATCAATAGAATTGCGTATTTAAATATTACCACAGCCTACAACAACATGCGTCGTCAAAAAACTAGAGTGCTCAGAGTGCCCAATTATTACCTTGGTACACAGTGTGAAGCGAAACCTGTAATAATAATATAATAATATACTAATAATAATAATATAATAATAATAATAATATCTAATAATAATAATATAAATGAAGCCGCTATATTTACTTTCTATTCTCATTAAACTTTCCACAGTCAATGAACCTTATTTCCTATCAAAGTATCATAAACTAGGTTGTCTATTGATTTTGCGAGTGAACTTGTTCAAATCGCCTTGGGAAAAGGGTACAAACTATAAAAAAAAAATGATTAGTGTAGTACGTAGCAGTAGGAAAAGGGTCCGGAAGGCACTGAGTGTCAAACGACCCGAAACCACACCGACACAAGAAAAAAAAAAGAACATCGAACTCGAAGAAATCCCACCTTGGTGAAAACCATCCCAGCTTAGACAGTTGGCTCCTATCAGCGGGAACATCAAAACATTCGAAGAAATGGTCGAAAGAAAGGTCATCAAAACCATTGCAATTTTGAAGATCTGAATCAAATTCACCTCAGCTCCAATGAAGGTTACGGAATCTCTGTAAAAAATCTCGCAGATTTGAACTAGTTTTCGTAGGTCTCCTAGCAGCTTATCTTTCGCGAAAAAAGAATTCCACAATTGCCCGGAATAATACTTCCTAAGAGGTCTCACCAACTTGCCTTAACCAGTCCGACAGCTCTTTACATAATGTAAAGCTAGGGTTGTCTAAATCATAGTTTTTTTCAGATGAACATTCCTTGGAATTATTCTAGTGGAGGAATAGCACTTGAAAAATCCTATTCTGATTTTCCTATACTTCTATACAAACCGAATAAGTTTTGGCCAATCCAGCCAACTCGTCCGCTAGTCCCCTCCCCATTTCCTCCACACGTGCTCCAAAAAATTACAGTTTATATCTTTTATCGGCCCCGGAGACAGGAAAGGGCCGGGTGGGATATTGGACTATTTTCGTATATTTTCTGTTGTTAGTTACCATACCAACAGTTTTGCTATGGCTTAAATCTACTGAGACATCATGTTTGGGTACTCATTGTGCAATGAGGTGTATCTCGAAAGGTGTCCTGGCATGCACTTTGTGTGTGTGTGTTGTGTGTGTGTGTGTGTGTATTCGTTCGTTGGTATCTTAAAATTCTACACACGCCCTAATAGTCACAACCACGCACTCCTCTCTCACAATTCAGCGAAAATCATCGGACACTCTTTGGGCAATTCTGTTTGTTTCCACCAATTCGATATTCGCTAACTTCCCAAACCTTGTAATAAGATGAAGGGGCAACGTGTGAAATCAAGCCGAAATTAACCGACTGTGAATTTAAGGACGAAAACTCTGGGGGACTAGGAAACTACTGTTCCGAAACCTATTTCGATAGTGTTCATTACTTGCAAATTGCAAGAGTGTTGAAACGGCTGAATATTTTCATAGTTTCAGGGATGCCGATTCGATCATGCAATTACAGGATTGCTGAGGGCTAAGTGGAGAAGTAGTATACCTTGTCCAATAGTAGACCCGGCACGCCAGATGTCAGTTTTATTTACACATGCAATTTTCCTATACAAAATAACGAAAGCAAGAATTTTACTCATACAATCTGGCAAAACTGACCCTGACTAATACTCTACATAATTCAAGGTCTAAGGAATGGGAGGACGAAAAGTGAGTGAAACACTTTTCTAGTTTTACCCCTTATGGTCATTATCACGAAAAACAAATTGGGTTTAGCGATGAAAGCATATACAAGAAATAGAGAGAGCGAAGAGAGAGAAGGGGTGGAGAGAGGACAAATAGGTGCAAGATATGAGATGAACACCTATCTATGTTTTTCAATCAGTGCTGCTTCAGTTTTTCTAAAAATGATATAGAATTGTTTTGTTTTTTTAAATTTGTCAAGGTAACTCAAACTATTTCCAGAATAACACTTATTTGGCCTTGATTCAAGTTAATTTGTCAATAGATGGCACACAGCGAATATATGTTTCCGAGTGTTATGAAGGCATGAAATCATGGATTACTCGTTATGACACGTTTATGCAATTCAAATGCAAGCTATCGATGAGTATTGTAATTGTGCGTCCTACATATGCTCATTCATACTTGAATGAGGCAAATCCCTCCCGTGGAATGAATATTTAAAAAAGCGATATTGGAATTGAAATACCTTCCCTACCACACTACCCGACTACTGTAATCTTGATAAAGAAGTTTGAGGACGAGTGACGATAATATCTCACTTCTTTTTGGCGTCCATTCCCCCTGGAATTACAACTGAATACGAATTGCTTTGCCCTACACTTTGTCCAAGTAAAATAGAAGAATATTTCCACTGACTAACATTGTGATCCAACAACCTTTACTTCCCAGACAGTTTCATACATTTCATGGATCGAACCTATTGACCATTTATAACCCCCGTAATTGTGTTATTGTGCGCCCTCTAAACTTGTCATTTTATTTCATTTCAAATAGTAACGAACTTTTCAGTTCCTTTACAAATGAGTTCGGTGGATTTGTTAAACAGTAAAGAAAAACAAGTGGAACTTACCACTTGGTGACCTTGTCGTGCGGGTTAAATCACGGGAGAACTAAAATTCGCAGAGTTTTAAAGGGAAAAGATCGTCCTATCATCAATAAACTGAGCACCATGAACTCGAATAGGACCCGCGCAAACTAGGTTGGATGATGTTTCACGGGGTAAACCGCTCCTAATAGGAACAAAATTGATTTATCGGGATCCTTGGGGGCAGATCAACGAAAGTCTTGCGATTTCGATAATTATTCGTAAAGATCGACTCGCCGTTCAACCAGGAAATTCGTTATCAGTCAAAGATACTCTATATTGGAGTTTTCCAACGCAGGCCACAGAATACAGTCAGTGCGTAACGTTATTGACGCTTATTCAACTAAATACTGAATAAGTAAGTGACCCCCATGTTCGAGATGTAAGCTTAACAACCAGCGTGAGTGATTCCACCAACAAATGAACCCTCGCCAAAATTGAATGAGGCAACAGGTAAAAGAAATTTTAATTCATGTGGCCAGAGGCTTTATCAAATCGATAAAAAAGAGTATCTCCTGAAAAGTATTATCTTCCTAATATTATATAGGGCCTTATGTCTGGAATTAGTTAACGATTTTTTACCGATATATCCGGTCTTGAGCATGGCTAGTTGATCAGGCTTATGGTTTAAGAAGGATCACATCTTGGAGTCTTGTAGCAGTCAGGATGCAGATAATTTGTAATCCGCACTTCGGCTACCACGTTTTTTTTTTTTTCAATAACCTTCACCTGGCTGATGCATCAGTTCGAATTTTTATTACTTTTTTGGTTTGACTGTATACAGATGAAAATCAACAGTTGGTGCAGTGGATGAGTAGATAGAAGAAATGGTCTAACCGGCAAACACATTGCCCACATTAATCCTGGAATGCAAAGTGCATGAATGCGCCCTATTGAGTGTTCTCTCTCTCCCTAATACACCCAATTGAACTCATCACATGCAATGCCACCATGGGTATTTCCTCACCTAAAATTGGTGTTTCTGGTTCCCCGGTTATGATTATTGGGTAACTAAAATCTCCTCCTCTATAAACCAAACAGTTCGTACATGCAAAGTTGGGGAGAAAATGTGTAGTTCCAAAAGTTTCCAAGATGCTTGGTCGTCTCTGTTTGGCCCAAAATATTTACTAAAATATAGACATTCATGATATTGAGATTCCATTAAAATACAGCGGCCATATTGGTCAAAAGTTCCACGAATCTGAACGATGGATTGAATAGAACAGCGCTCCTGACCGTGGCGCATGCGAAATCCCCCTATCCCCCCATTCGTTGCACGGACGCGTACAGAAGATTCGACGTTAACGGCAGTATGTGGCTAAAAATCATTTACATGTCGTATTGATGGTGTGTTTTCTTCTGTTTTTGATCATCAGGAACCCTCGTAAACAATGTTTCATGTTAAAATGATATCAGACATATTTGGATGACAAAAAAAACAGACGGACGAACATACATACATACAAAAATCAAGCGAACTACAATCCTCAGACGACGATTATAAAAACCTAGAAGCAAATACGGTAGTACTGCTGGCCTCGGAACAATACAGCCAAACCCTCTAGCATAAGCTGACACGCGCCCGCGCCCCACCCGCAGATCATCTTCCAATCAATTGTGCATCTTTTTGCGTTGACCTTATAGCCTACCAACACTTCGTTAGTCACATCTCGGTCCCATCGTATGGCTCATTATATCTAAAAGCCACACCCCAGCGCTTATCTGGTCCTGTGTCGCTTATATAAGAGATCGTAGCAAGCTTCATTAACATCGAATACCAGCGCTGGGCTACACTTGATGCTATCAGAGGGAACAGTCGCTGTCAAGATGAATTCCGTTGGTCCTATCAGGCCTTGGTGGTTGCCACCGTGTTGTTGGCGAGTGTGCAGTGGTCGGCCGCGATTGAACTATTCCGCGATTATCTCGGCAATACCCTAGCGTGAGTACCATTGCTGTATTCTCACTTGTCATTCATTCTTCCCTGGTTTTCTATACTCAACCAAGTTTCGTCAACTTGACACCCATTAGTATAACTAACGACTGCCCTTTTTTCTTCTACATACTCTTTTTCTTATACATTCGCTTGTACACCCCTTTTCCTTAAGAACGAAATTACGTCTTCCGAATAAAAATGGATATCGAATTTATGCAATACTAACTATCCTCGCGCATAGTGTACCATCGTTGCCGTTCGCATTTTAATTTCATTTCAGGGTTTCCTTTCTATATCATTCTCAAACAAGTTCCATTTCTTGACATTCCATGAATTAGCAATTAATTAACCCCCTGCCCATTTTTTCGCATATATTCCCGCCTATAGACACTTCTTGTGAGTGAAATACATGCAAATGAAAGTTTCACCCAATTTATTACATCTGACACCACTTTCTTCATGAATATTGAACTCGAAAATATGATAACTCACATCCGTACTAGCCGACGTCCCAGTGGCCAACTTAAGGTATTCCATAGATTCGTATGCGTATTTAAAATCGCCAATTACGTGAACTGAGCGGAGGCTAGATGATATTGGTTCCCGGAAGCCAAAATTTATGATGAAGGCAAACCGACGCTGAAAAGACGGAATAAGCGCATGTACCATGCGTTGCGGATGCGTATCACCGAGAATGAAGTCTATGGAATATCTTCCTTAAAAATCCAAGCAACGAAAATATCATGGGCTGCTGCCTTGTATAGTCCGTTTTCGTGTTTCGTAATTGGTGATTTTCACATTCACCTGGATACGCATACCATCTATCGAATCCCGCCTTAGGTTCCGAGAGATAAATCCCATCACATTTGGAATACTTGCTCATGCATATGAAACAATTTACTCAGCAAACCAACCCACTGTCGATGTTTTGCCGCAGATAATATTCGCGTAGTGGGTCCGGGATCGACTTTGGTTGGTATAGAGTGGTGTTATGGCATGTTATTACAGTTTCAAATTTTTCACTTAAAAACAAGGAGTACGGATATATATGATCCGCTGTGGAAAAATGAGTGGGTAGCTTTTTACCATCCATTGATTTCACATAATTAACATCCTCGTCAGGTAACATTGTTGTGTATAACCTTCACTAACAGACAACTTTTCCAGATCAACAATCATGACATATTGAATTCATCCTCACAGATGAATATACTAATCAATTGATTATACTGACTATCTTTTCCCCACTGGGTTTTTAGAGATGGACTTTTCAATTTCAAGAGAAATCTAAAATGATGGTCAAATTCGTTAATATTAGGAAACTTTCTTTCCCAGTTTTGCCTTTGAAACATGGTAAATTTCTACGTAGATCACGAATTGTATGGATGCTTTTCGCAATTGCTTATGCCCAGAAAACACTTCCTCTCTGAAAATAAAACTCATGTATCATATACTTAGCTTCTACATCTAAAATAAGATGACGTGAATATGACAGTCCCAAAAGACATGTTCTATTGTTTCTTGGCAATTTGACAAAAACACAAGAGGACATTCGCGTGGTATCTTGACCATGGTTCGAATTGCGCACTGTTTGGTGACGTGAATCCCAACCCTGATGTACTTATTCCATAACTATTAAATAAATAGTGAATCGTTTCACTGTGATTAACGTAGTTCACATCCACTCCAGCGAATCATTGATGTCGTCGCTTTTGAATGAAATAGGTTTTATGCAACTGGGAACAGCCGAACACCGCGGGAGTTGTAGCATCTTACTCATTAAACCAATGTAATTCAATAATAGGAGCTGTAATGAAACCTGGTGCAGGAACCATTACCCGCAAAAAAAAGCAGGAAATATCCGTCTGAGGTAGGATTCCCAGTTCCCCTATTGACTACCACTCGTGTGAATTTTTATATTACAAAGGATGAAATAGCAATGAACCTATGATTCCGACAATTTATCTCCTCCAAATGATACGTTCCCTTTTCACTTATTTCTAAATTTTATGACTCGACCTGGTATCTCATAATTTGTTGATATGAATTCTTATCCGTAATTTTGCTTTCCGGATTCCTATGTACCTCCGCAAATATTCGACAACGCGCCGGTATGCGTCGAATTACTCGTTCCTGGAATTTGCGTCCCGTTTTGCTCCATTCAGTGCTATCCGAAACCGTGTCACCGATCAAGTAAGGCACTGACCGAAAATCAAGTTAGGGCATCGTCCTAAAAAACAAACTCTATATTGACTGTATGATATGAGCGCTGTTCTGAAATATACGTCACATCCATTCAAAACTTAATCGATTCCACTAACCCTGATCTCAGATTTTGTAGATATGACGTCCACAATCCATGACATTCTGATTGATCCATATTTCTTGTCTCAGGATTTTGGCCCAATATAGGCCTATCAGCCGCCAGAATCTGGAATAAGGAGAGCGGACGATTTTGAATTTTTGACGATGCGACCGTAGTTTAATATCTAGAAAGCAAGAAAATCGTTCTCGTTTAAATTGCCGAAGACATCACAGTATGGACATCGTAATAAAACATGAAAGATGACTGCGGTAAGCCCTCAGTTATGTGGCGAGGTATTGCAGTCTTACCTCCAATTCCGAATCAACCTCCAAGTTCTCATTCACTGTAAACAGGGACGCCACACCCCGTCTACTACTCCGACTCCATCTATGGTGTCAATTTAATATTAAGCTCAGCCAGAGGGCTATACTTTTGATGATGCTCCCCCGCTCAGGGACATCTCACGCATATATACGCCACATATACACGCTCGTACGAAGAGCCTTGTGTAATGACCACAGTCTTTCAGCCAATATACGTACTTCATCACGAAGCTCACACTAAAGACGGTATCGTACTTACTATTATTCTTCATCCTTCAATGGGGCGATTCTTGGGAGAATCAGGCGGCTAGTTCAATTATTGCTCTCTGGGAAAACACTCATAACTAATGAAATGAAGGAGATACTCTATTTTCTTTAAGAGCTCAAAATTGCGCCCGTAGCGTACGCCGGATTTGTCAGGGGGGGGGGGGGGGGGTTGAGGTCGGAACCCATGGGAAGTGAGCCCTCATAGATGGCCTCACCCTCTCTATTGGCATATAAGTACATTTATGGGCCCCTAGACTCATGCTGCTGCAATATTCGCTAGATAACAGCTACAAAAACGTCTACTGGACTGCAAAAACTTGTGTCAAAACTTTATTGATCAAGAGGTCATGGCGGGGTTCTACCCCCCCCCCCCCCCACCCCCCCCCCCCCCCCCACGTGCGTACGGCCACTCATGAGCCACACTCAGGGATTTTAGCCGCAACCATCCACAAGAAAGTTGGAGAGGGGGCAGTCCAGCTCAATGGAGTACATGAAAATAACATCGCGTCAAAAGTAACTGTTTGACGATATTTTGGCTCCCTTATCTCTATTTTAGATTACTAATAATGATCAGTTTTTTAGGATGAATGTAATGCCTAGATATATGGGAATTATTCGACGCTGTTGGCTATGCGGATGGATGCGAAGATGCAGTGTTCATATGTATAGCACTGACGGACTAAGCGACAAACGATATCTGTCACGATGAGAAAATCGTCCTATCGTGGTTCGATATCCATGACTTTTATCGTCTATCGCAGTTCGATATCAATTGCAGTACCACCGTCCAAATGTTATATCAAAGTAAAAACTGATGAACTGCGTGCCGGTTTCTCGTCGTGAGGTCACGAAATCACGGGCGTTGCGAGACGATAATGGAAGAAGAAACAAAAGCTGTCCAATACCTAATATCGCTTGATGTCATCGTCACCAATGAGAAGAGTAAAGACCACACTTTAGGAACTTCCACTATTGACTATCACTTAACCCTGATCCGTAACCAGCTTCTAAACTTAACCAAAGTGACACGTAAACCAGTATAAGCCAACATCAGCTAGTTCAGAGCACATATCACTAGATTGAAAACGATAAAAGAACTAAACGATTAACTTAAGAGTTAAGAGTCGACACCGAAGCACCAACACCATTAAGGTGAAGCCATCCCAGCAAAAAGATCCTACTTCCCACAAACACATGTAATATCCACCCTTCTCGTCACACTCCACCTCCAACCACTTGTTCAGACGACCAACTATCGTCCTTTCGTTAGCTCGACTGTAAAACTGTGTCGGTACGCAAATGTCGCAATCCGCCAGCAGTCTCAGACTACATAATCAGTTCTCTCAAATGAGAGTCACTTCTGAGGCTTACGTCCTTACCTCGACAACATTACCTCCTTGACTTGACTGAGTTGTCCTCTACTAGCACAGGTTGAAAGACAGGATTCGCTTTGACTTGCCAACTCTGCCCCCCCCCCCCCCAATTCCGCGATCAACATACCTGATAATAGGAATTCATTTTGAGTAACACTTCCCTCTAACGTACTCCTCCTCCCTACGCATTACTACCAGTGTAACTACCATCCCTGTGAGCATGCACGTCCCTGTCGAGCTTATCCTCTTCCTCCAGACGGACATCCGGCAACGCACTCTCAAACGGACTCTCTGAACTACCTCTTCAACTGAAGCGCACTGAAAGAATTACATACAAGACTGTGATCACCCTTTGTTATATTACCTCGATCTACAATACCTCCCAGAACACGCTCCCACTAACGCCCATGCTCCCTATACAATCGCTCCCACTTCGATCCCGGTTTACGATAGTCCACCCACATTTTCATCCCGGCAGGAGCACAGGCCATATCGTGGTTTGTACCCGCGTGAGACCACTATTTGAGTTATCATGCTACATCCCGCATCCGTACTCAAAGAGTCCTCGACGACCGTGTTCGCCTGTATCTAGTTTCTGGCCTGAAAAATTGAAATAGAGACTACCCCGATACGCCCAACGTCCACTTAAGTTGAATCCCTTGAGTCGCTCAACATACCCAATGAGAATACCACACACGTTCATAAGGCCCATGTTCCTCCAGATGAAGCGACGAAACGTGGACTTGGTGAGGGAGGAGTTCCTGAGAGATGGTAACCTGAAGTGCGGCCGACACACGTTCAATAGAACGCCAACGTCGCGCAAACTTGGCGGAGTACCGGACGAAGCGAGGAGGAGATTGCGTAGAAGCCTTTTGGAGGAGGAGGATGAGGATGAGGACGTGGAGTGTTCTGCTCATGTACAAGTCATGTTAGCATTCCACTCTAAAATGTTGGGTTACACATACCCCCGGGCAATTGTCTCACCCAGTCTGGGTAATATTTTACCCATTTTGCGGAACTTGTTCACCCGCGCGGGGTTGTAATAAAACAAATTGCCATAGAGTGCAGGTGATGATTATAATACAACATGTTTTAGCCGGGAGAGCGGTTTTAAGGCGGTACTAGTGACAATTGCAAGACAAACTAGCCGGGTTCACGTTCCAGCATAGGACCGGACAGTTCCCGAATTTTCCTCCAGGTGGATGACTTGGTCTTCACTGCCTAGTTCCACTATAATCCAGAGGAACTTACGGGCGTCATATGATATTATTTAGCACGGTCCAAAAAATACCAAGTACCTACATCCCTATATCCAAATACATTGGAGAGAACGTGTGTGTTTAAAAATTTTACTTGACCCGAGCCGACAGGGATTAATGTGAGTCAGCAAGCAGGAGCATGAGAGTATATCAATTAAGGAGGTTATAATTGTCAGGGTGTGTGCCAGTATATCAAATAAGAGTTAGAATGCAGTGCAACTGTCGAAAAGCGACGACGGCGTTTGCTAACGCAAGGGGGGAGAAATCGCCCTAGGGGCGACTTTGATATTGCAAACATGCCAGGATGTAGGGAATATAGTCGGCAAAACAAACGACCAATAAAACTCTAGTCTGCAAGATGTCTGTATGCTTTTTAGTTCGACTATGAGAAAGAAAAAAAAAAGAAAAAAAACAGACTCCCTAATGAAATATATAAGAAGGCGGAAGGTGGCATAGCTTAGACAAAAATAAAGTAGTCAGGCAAAACGAAGTTCATACGACTTTTTACCATAGAACGCGACTTTCGTAAGGATGTTAGGACCTTTTGAAGTTTGCCATGTGGATTGCACAAGATCGAAAAGGCGTCCCATCGCAGCATAATAAATGGTGCCATACCTCTGCAATCTACCGCGAGTATTATCGTTTCTATTGATGTGTACATTTATTCACTTTGGAAATTGAAAAGCCTTTGAGGCAGGATCGATGCTGTCACCACTTTGGAAACAAACCAATCATCACTATCGGATGTTTTTGGGTTGTTTATGGGGAAAAATCCGTAAAGTTTGTCTTCGTCAGGGTGTTTTCGAAAGATTGTGCACACTGTCCGGCACCGTTGAAGGCCTAGTGCACCTCTGACCTCTCACACAGCTTTATAATATTGTTCACTGTACAATGAATATGCTCATCAATACTCAGAGACTAAGATATTTATGGATCGGTTCAAACGTAACAACAAGCAATATGCGAAAATAGGGACCCCCTGTTTCCATGCATGTGGACCACTGTGTGAAGGTCTATAAACTTCACTGGGGTACATCCTATGAGATGGGGTTTGGACGCAGAATAGTTTTCCATTCTCTCGATATCACCTCTTGATCCAACGTAGTAGTTTCGGACTGTGCTTAATTATTTTGCAGCACAAGCTTGGAAGAGGCTCTATCTTTCGCTTCTTTCGAGGAAGGAAGCAATTTTTCTCCCGAGTCTAAGCAATGTTAATTTCATATATGTGGAATAAACAAATCACCATTTTTTCCGGGGAAGGCGGGGGGGGGGCGGGGGACTATATTTCTACGCATTTGCTGAAATGTCCGGGCAAATCAGCCAGAAACTAGCGACAATTCGTTCACCTCTCTTCTGCCAAGAATTTCAGTTCATGGGGCTTTTCTCAGTTCAGTAAAGTTTTCCAGTCAGGGGAGTTTCTTCAGTCAGTGATTAGTTTCCCAGTTAGGCGGGAGTTTTCTAGTTCAGTAAAGTTTCCCAAGTTCAGGGGAGTTTCCAAGTTCAGGGGAGTGACCCAAGGGTCAGGGGAGTTACGGTCAAAACAGTTCATGGGAGTTTTCCCAGTCATGGGAGTTTTTCTCAAGTCAGAAGTTTTCCAGGTCAGGGAGTTCCAGTTCAGGTAAAGCTTCCCAGTTCGGGGGTTTCTAGTTCAGTAAAGTTTCCCAAGTTCAGGGGAGAGTTTTCCAAGTTCAGGGGAGTTATCCCAGGCAGGGAGTTACGAGTTTCAACAGTTCAGGGGATTTTTTCCAAGTTCAGGGGAGTTTCCCCGCTTTTCGTGCGCCTACCAGGTCCCAACTATAGTCCGTGTAACTTGATCAATATTCCGACGATGTACACCCACGGTTGTTTTATGTTAAATGACTCCAAATATTTTGAGGCCGGAAAAACAGGACCGGACAGAAGCGTGGCTGACGCCATGGAGTTGATACATATAGGCCAATTACAGTCACAGGATCATAGATAACTCGGATTTATCCGCTCCCTCACTGGGTTCATTTGGAACACTCGACCAAGAATATTGGATTTTGTGAAGCGCATTTGGACAGTGTCCGCTGGTCGATGCTGCTGGCCCTGTGCAGTTGGAAATTGTGCGACCCGAATATCACAGACCATGAGCGCAACCACGCTGTGGTTGTGGGAGGGGGGGGTGTGTGGGGGTTACATATATGTAAATAAAAATAAAGATTATATATATATAATATATTATATTTATATAGCTATATATAGATACAGTACTTCGGTGGTTTTTGTCAAAGGCCCTCATCCCCACTCTCCACAGGGATGTGCTCCACTGACATGCTACACAAACCTGTATAAGGAGAATGTATATACGGTACGTCGTGCATGGTGTTGTGATGTGAGTCGTGACTTGCTTCCCTAATGGATCTTCATATCTATCAGAAATTGCGCACCATGCCGAAAGAGGAAATAGGAACAATACGCCCGGCAGGCCCGTAGTCAGGTACTCCCAATTAAATGGGCAGTGGTCTTGGCTATGGTGAGATTTCCGTTATTCATGCATTCTTCATTCATTCAGTCATTATTCATCAGTATTTATCAAGGAAAATATGAAAGTATGTTCCATCGAATCATAATGGTTAGTCCAACATGCGAACTCAGCTATAGTAATGCTGATCTTATGGATATGAAGGAATGACTTCGACCTGATGTCACCCAACGGCAATAATTTCACTTGCAACAAAGTTTGCGACGATTCCCGCATATTAAGTTTGGCCACGAGGTAAGATGACATATTAAGTGGATAGGGGATTCAGCTGATAGGGAAACTGAAAGTTAATACATGACGATTAAGAGGTATCTTTTCAAAGTCGTAATTCATAGCGAACATTTGGTAGCTGATGTCAATTAAGCAGCTTGCAGCCGAATAGCAGAAATACACAAAACAGGACTAGATCAGTGGAATAAAAGCCTCCCAGAAAAAGGGGCATTGAGAAGCAATCACCCCTTTCACGCGTGTTTACCAGATGCCTGCAAGAGGTCATGACTGCACGCAAAGGTCACTGCGGAATGTCTGCCGCAAGGGCGTGAACGGTGATCCCGGGGAGAATATTCTTGTGAGGGACATCCTATAAAAGCCCCCCCCTCCCAAATTGCGGACTGGTGAGATAGATCACTCACGATCAGAGGTACCGTATGCGCAATAACCCAAAGGCCACACATCTTCTAATTCGATTGCTGGAATTTGAGTTATAGAGAAAGCCAAAAAGCCAAAAATTTCGCGCTGCCGGACGATGTATTCGGGTCTTCCCTGTCGACATATACAACAGTAGGCCATGAACAATAACTTCGTCATATTATGGCAAATATGCTTTTCTTCATCGCTCATCACAATGACTTGAATCCCAATGCCATTTCCCAAAACACTACACAAACCAATGGTCGGTGTTTCGTCCTTCTGATCTATTGTATAAACAGACGGCTTTGTCAGCCTGGGAAGATGTGCTGCTAATGATAAAAAAAAAAAAAAAAATGAAAGCTTATGCAACGAAGAACAACGGGGCAGGGGATGGAGGTTTTTACAAATTGGGTATGACACTATAGGCGCTGATGCGGGCTAGAACAATTCTGAGACATGGAAAAAAAAATGGACAGCAAATTTAAACGGAAAAACTGATTAAAGTGTAACATTTTCTGTGTGGCCGAGTTTAATCAAATGACTGAACAATCACATGTTCCACAGACAGTGACGCCTAGCAAATTTTCGAGACGCGGGCAACCTTAACCCGCTATGGCAGCAGAAGACTTCTGAAGAGTAGGGGTATGTATAGGAATGATGGCCACAAGAGACATTGTAAGCGTAATAAAACTGACGCATAGGTTTTGACTGTTGTCAACCTTTAGCGATGTTGCTTAATGCCATACAGCGCGGGAATCGCCGTTCCCTGCAATCAAGGGGTTCGCTTTAAAACATAAAGTATGGTTTGCACGGCTACGCGTGAACTTGCGGTTTGACGCTCGCTTAGATGGTTTGCCAACTCATATGTGCCCCCCGCCACGCTCTATATATTATCTAAGCCGCCCTGCTCACGGGTAGCTGAAGGCCGCGGGTGACCTGATGTTCAGGAAGTTGCGAATTCCGACCAGCTTGGGGCACTTCAATGAGGAGGGGGGGTCTAGTAGAGAGCACAGCGAGCAATAATCATGTGGCGAGAGGGTCGGGAGGTGACGTTCGGTGGATCGGTCTGAGGGAGGGTGGACGATTGATAAAAAAAGTCATCCACTTCGTTCGTTTAGTAACCTATTATTCACAGTAACATTTGCTACACTGTGTACCCCCCTTAAAATCAGGGATAGATACCCCCACAAAAAACGACATAAATGGAAGTTAAACAAGTTGAACCATATATACATCAGTATCATACATTTATTTCAATCCTGACGCCCCGCCGACCCGAGGAATTATGCAGTCCATGCCAGTTGGTGTTGTGTGTGTGTGTGTGTGTGGTGCGTGTGGGGGTGGGTGTGGTGTGCGGTGTGTGTATGTGTGGGTGTTGTATATGTGTATGTAGTGTTTAGGCTTCTTATGGGGAGTTACAGTAACTCTAGTTGCTGGTTTAGTTTGGGGGAAGAATTTTGGCCAAAATTATGAAATTTGTGAAATTTTTGGGAAAAATGTGAAAACGATAAGTCGACCCAACCCGGATGGTTGAAGCTCAAACTTGTTATGAGCACTCCTAGAATCCTTGGTTGGTCAGTCAAAGGTCATATGAGGTAAAATTGGTCAAAGTCTAACAATCCTTTTAAATCAGGCATAAGCCCAAGACTGGTTGGGTCTGATCAAGTTAAAGGTGGGACGCGTTTTCATGGGGCTACATGAACCTATTACTTTGAGAAGTAGAGCGCAGGTGAATTTTAATAAATAAATGCGGAATTGGTGACAGATTCCTAATAATCAGGAGAAATTTCCGCTGCTATAGACGATCTCAAACTCGCAGAGCATGATGAGGCTCATACTGTATGTTGTTCCTCATGATGAGCACAAGAACCTTATGTGCTTGGGTCAGCATCAGGTTCAAGTCCACCTGAGATCACCCGAGGCCGAGGCAGGAAAATCCTTGTGGGAACCTACAAAGTACCTGGTCTGATCCGGTTCTAGAAACTTAGGTGTGTGGCTTCACTATCAAGCTGGAAGAGTGATATTACGGGCCAATTTTAGCTTGTAACACGTGAGTAAATGATCCAACCTAGACGATTTTTTTAATGCCTCGCAACTCGGTATGTGTGTTCACTAATGAGACTACATTAACTCCATTATTTCACGTAGATGAGAGTCAACCGACGTCAAAGTTTGAAAATCCTTGTTTGAAAATATAATGTAAGCCAGATTGTCTTGTCTGAAGTTGGAATGTTGACATCAAGTGATAAGTGAAAATTAGTGTGTAGTTCCTTATCAAGAGTACAGGGACACCTAGGACTGGTCGCAGCGATAGTATCTTTTGTGGAGAAAGGGAAATTGTCTCAGACGTGTCCTAATGGCCACTCAATGAGCTGGTACAATCTTCCCTTGGTCCTCGTGTTTGTAGCGTGTCAGAATGAGTCAAGGAGATCACTAAGCCTATTGGACTCGGATTTTTTAAAGTGATGAAATGATGCCCGGAAGAAACTCTGGGCTAGAGGATCCGGGGTGCAATATCCCTCTGTAGAAGGACTAAATTGGGTTTCCTTCAAGTTAAGACGTCACTAATGGGTATAATGACATTAGTTGTTTCTTTTTTGTGTGTTTGGTTGTTTGTTTTGTTTTAAAAGCTGCAGCAGTGTAATAACAATGAAAGACGTTCATGAATGGAGGGAAGGCAGAGATAACGAGATCGCAGACAGACTGTAAATTCGAGGCGGAGCAGCGACCATCGAGACACAGAAGTCAAAATTTGGATATTCCATGTTGACCCTAACGCCGGGTAAGTTTGCGGGGAAACATTCTTCCTCCATATACAGGGATAGTCTAGGAATGATTTCATAAGCATCACCCTGGTCATCACACATCATATACTATCACTGCGGAGCCCTACCTCACTGACACTCCGCGTCATTGGCTAATGCACATTCGTTTTACGCCATATTTAATGTTTGCTCAGCAGCCCATATGCTCATACGGCCAGTACCTAGTGGAGGCAGCAGAGGCGCATAGTCCCCGCGTTCACTTAACCATCTTCAAATCAGTATGCTGGGCTGTTATTCACTCGTCGTGACGCGTTTTCGTAATGGGACGTTGAAATTTCCTCCACGCCTGGTAGCTCCCGCAATCGAGGATGACGCTCTTGCACCTCCGGTCTCATGCGCTCGGTGGACATGTCAGACGTTACCATTTCGACCATGCGTCGTACTATGTGGACGGCGTGCTGATTACCACGATACCGCCGCAATGAAGTCCCGTCGAGATTTGTTTTTCAATCACCCGCGCCTATCACTGTGTAATCGTGAGAAGCTGAGTGTTCAGAGTCAGTTGGTGTGGACCGGGGGTGAATGTGCACGGCTAACTAGGCGGGACTTCTCATTGAGAAGAGGGTTAGCGTGCGACAAAAGATGGGTCGGGGGGGAAGGGAGCGGGGAAGAAGGGGAAGGGGGAGGGAGGAGGGATGAGGAAGCAACACTCAAATGAGGAGGTCCTGATAGTGTTCCTCTTTTAATCGTCTTCCTGAACTTTTATATATACTGCATCTACCTTACATCGATATTCTGTACTCCCATTTAAGTGACCTCTCCCCTCTAAATACTCCCTCTACCCACCACTTACTATACGCAACACCTGACTGTTTTCGTCTGCCCGGCGTGGTCTATATTTCAACAATTTGATCTCTAGCCACATGCGCTTTCCTTTCCCTGTGTTTCGCATTGGTGTAGGCGGGGTCACTTCACTTATGTTTAGGCCTAAATAACTCCGTGATTATTACTGACTTTTTATTATCGACATTTGGTGACCGGTGGCAAAATTTTTGACGTTTTGTCGTACTTCTTCCTATCGCTTGTGCCACGACTTCGGCTGCTTTTCCGATATGTTAACATTGGCTGCTCTCAATACTACTGTAACTGGTGCTCGCGAAACGCGCAATTTTGTCCATGTTTCCCGGACACATCTGGAAAAACAACGAACTCAGCGAAAGTTCAGGACATTCAGCCAGCTTAACTCTACTTTCCCAACCATGGTAATTAATTAACTAGCCATGCTCGAGAGCGCAGAGAACTCCGTAGAAGCAGCCAGTTCCTGAGAAAAACGCTTGCTGTATGTTGATAATCTAGTTCGTTCCCCACCCCCCCTCTGGGAACGTTTATTAGTTTGAAGCATACGTCCATAAAATGTCCTAGTTTAGACAGTTTTGTTGGCGTCAAAGCCAGCCCCCACACACACGTATAAATCCAATACAATCTTGTTGTGTTAAACGAATTTCCTTTTCGCGTAACCAATCTGGCACTCAAAGCAGAATGATTGCGTTACTTGTTGCTCTGACGTTTTCTATTTTCTTTCTTCTTCTTCTTCTTCTTCTCCTCTCAAATTCCCCCTGTTTCTCTGCTTAATTTCCTAATGCATACTCCCATCTTGCATCGAAAATTTTGTGAGGTTGGGTGGGTAGGTGAACTGGGGGGCTGCCCCCCTTATTAAAATTGTGTGTCTCGCTCGTTATCTAGTTGGGCGCAATTAGTTTGCCTGGGCCGGCCCAAGGTTCCGACTATTGTGAGTTTTTTGAAATGAGAAGGGGGCAAAGAAGAGAGCCTAGCTGCCGTGATTGTAATGATTGTATCCTAGCCCGATTGTTCTTTCCAACCAATATGTTTTGTCAACGGGCTGCTTCTGTTAAGTCTGTGTGCCTAGCTAATAGTTGCTAATGTTTGTGACTTTTGGAAGAGGGCGGCAGAAGAAAAAGCCTAGCTGCCGTGATTACATCAAGACGTTATTATGCTCGACCCATCCCTGCGCGGGTAGAAAATGTGTCCCAAAACCGCAAAACTGACGCTCTGGTAGGTCTACGTGTAAATCTATATTTGCGATTTATTCATTAGAGTTTTCCAAATGTTTGTAATTGAGAAGCGAGCTGCTGGCGGATAGAAAGTCAGTATCTCACGGAGTCACTTAGGCCCCTATAAAGAAGATTAGGTGCACCACCTATAAAGCCACAGCGCTATCCAGGCGCGGAGTAGAAGGAACATTTGGTGAAAATATTGTGCTAAACAAGCAAAAATTTACACCGCTAAGTGTATGACACACAATTTGAATCTGAAGGTGGTAGGTTGTGGTACAAATACTTGTTCATAGCGTACGCCTAACTGATGGGGACGCATTTTTGTTACTACTAAGAGACTGACTTCTGTGGGAAAGTGTCCCCCTATTGGTGCCCCTAGTTTGCCCATATGTATATTTTCTAACTGGCTCTTCATTCCTGATCGTAAATCACGAAAAGTTTAATTCGAATGAGTTTCAGCGTTGACTGAATTTTTCCAAATAACAATGCTGTAACATAATGCACCGTGAAGGCTAACAGCGCGCGCATCGGACGAATTCAAAAGATCCAAATATACCCAAAATATACATATATTGGACTCTTTTCTGGGTCTTTGTTTCGAGTTGTGGTGCCCAGTCAAGAATTTCCTGGGAAAATTCCACGTTTTGTCTCATTTGAAAGTCTTTTATATGAAAACGAATTACTTGATCACTTTGTCAAAAGTACCATCAGAAATATCGACGCACCTGGATTTTACATACGGCCTAGCTTGTCACAAGTCTCAATTCTTCTGGGAGCAGCGTTTACGTTGGCGCGAACGCGAATTTTTTGCAAAAATGCATAATTCTGATGCCAAATTCACACTGACTGATTTGAATAATCTTGTCCTTTGTCCGGAGTTGGAGTGGTTGTGGTTTAGGTGAAAATTTCTCACGAAAATGAAAATATTTTGTCTAGAAAATCTTGTGTCTCAGTGGGAATATTAACCACTCGCTTACGTCGAAAAAATTCCGACTGGTCCCAAAAGTATCAAACGATTCCCTATTGTTGACATGTTTTTTTCTAGCTAGTCCCCGCTGCTAGGGGTGGCATCTAGTGGTTTGCTCCCAGGGCAGGGTGCGCCGGTAAATAATTGCTGTAGTAGGGGGTGCGATGTTTCTCTAGCACCAGTTGTGTTACGAAAATTTGGAATAAAGGACCAGTCTGTTGAATTGATTTTCGAAGTGAATGTTACGAGAAAACGTAGCCGACGATATGACCATTTGGATGGGCAGGGGGGGGTAGGATCCCGGACGGTTGAATTGAGGAGGGAAGATGCCCGGATATACAGCATGTTAGAGCAATTGCAGCAGAGTGATATAATCACGCCCGCCTCCGTATCGGGAACACCCGGATAACTGGATAAGTAGCTAGGGGGAGTCAGAGCTGGGTCATCATCTAGGTTGCTCTGTAACGGTTGTGCAGGAAATGACTTGTTGTAGTGTAGAAGAGGGGGGTGTTTACCTGTGCCGCGGAAGACTCCCCACCCCCATGTCATCTGCTCGTTTCTTTTCTTCTTTCTATCGTTTCCCTTCTTCTTCTCTGTCGTTTTCGCTTGGACGCATTTGGCCAATGTTGGTACCAAGAAGCTTGAAACTTGAAACCCACCATCAAACCACTCTTGCAAACACAGTCGCTTACATTTCTACTTTTCAAATCTCTTCCCATTATTATTAAAAAAACCTTTTTTTCGAATTCATTTCCCTGGAACCATTAACCACTGGCCACGCGAAATACGCAGAATAAATGTTTGATTTTTAGCTACCAAGGAGTGGGACTGTCTAGGTGTAGCGCCCGCTATATTTTGCGCGGAGCGCCTAAGGAAATTTTGGCTTTGGCACGTGCAGAACACTGATAACGACACTTTCTGGCTCTGAAACTGGGCAACGATCACCTTAATTGGCTCAGGATTGAGCCACCATATGTGTCGCGAAGCCCCACGAAAATGCTAATTTGAATAGAAATTCCAGTACATTACGGAATTCCCATGTTTCACAGTCATTCCCTCCCTAATTCGGAACCCTTTCATCCGATCATTCAGTGTTAACGCGGCAGTGAACGGATAACGTCTCAGCTCTGTGTGTCATGACAAACTCGTACCAGTTACGCAGCATTCCCCCCCCCCCCGTCATTCAGGCGTTTTTGGTGAAAGTATACGTTTTTCTTGTTGTGACCCCCCAATACTTACTCAGTGAGCAAACTCAAGGTATAGTGAGTTAATTAATCGTACACTTCAGAACAAGAATTTCAGACTGTCCGTTCTAAATATGACTTACTTTCGAAACACGAATCGCGATTCTTACGAAATACTATCAACATATTCTGAAAGAGAACCTTTCCCATCTGTTTCTTGTATTCTATTGTTGGAGGTATGATGAACTGGTGAGAAATAGGTTCCGATTATAAATGTGGAGTCAGCGGACTTTTCTGTTGTGAACACTAAGGGGGGAAGAATGGTAAGAGTGGTATTACAACCGAAATATTCCGGTTCGGATTTTCCAGTAGGCACTGGACGATTTTCGCTGGTGACTGTACATTTGGGGTTCATTCGGGTTCGTGTGGGGTTCACGGATAGTACTATTTCGGATTGGGACGTGAAACACGGCGGTCCCGGAGCAGTTTGGGATTGGTTACATCCAATTTAATAATTAATAAGAATAATAAATTTGATGAATCCATAGATAAAAAATAATATCGATACCAAATGTTGCTTTCTTCAACAGAAATTATGCTAACATCAATGTCTCGCGCTCGCATGGTACTCTCAACGTCGGCGAGATTGGCGGAGCCGCATACGTAAGTCGCTTACCCTGATCACGCACACGTTTATCGATTTATCTCGTGCAGGGACCTTATACTATACCAATACGTTCTACTAGCGCCAGTAACACTCATTCCTCTCTCCGCCAAAGTTCCATGCCGACTCAATAACAAGATGCCGGCAACACTCTTAAAATGTTGTGTAACTAGCACACCTATCCCGTTGTGTTGTGTGAGGATTTACACAATCATCGTGTATTATCCGCACAATTTGTGTAAGTTTAGGTTAAACAACCTTACATAATGTTGGGTAATATCTTACACAACACCAGGATAGTTGGGCTAGTTCATAATGTTAGTAAATTCTGCACAACATTTTAAAGAGTGTACTGGCTACCGATATTCACTTTGATCACATGCCCAGGGCATCTAACCCCAATCAACAAACAGTTCTAACAGTTCAAGGTCACTAAATTTCGATCAGGTCAAAAACGGTGATAACTCCCAATTGGCAGGGTCACGCGTGGTTGAACCATTCGGAACATTTGAAAGTTGGGTCATTTTGAAACACGAGCCAGTTCACAAAACCGCATTTGTTATCGTGATGTAACCAATTGTGATCCTCCAGTTGACCAGCGTCTATATGACCTTCGACTCCGGTAACTTTCGCTAGCTGAAATTAGTTCTCGTGGCAGTTTTCGAATCTCGAAGATCCTCCCGAACAGAATTATGGGTACACCGTGTGTGACATTTGTGTGCGAAGGTATTTGAGATTTTATTTAGAGAACTTGTTGTTTGGGATATTAAAAATTGGAAATATGTCATGGTGTTTTTTAAATCAGTGGGTAATAATACATGCGATGATGAGGTCAAAGGGTCAGGTCAGTCATTTGAAGGACAACTGAATGAAATATAAGAGGTCATATTAATAGCGGGGAGGAAAAAAAAACTGAATGCGTCAGTCCAAACCCAAAGTTCATACGACTTTCCGTTACGGAGTTACAGTCATTTGAAGTTTGTGCACGTGAATAGCGCAAGATCGGAAGCATCCCATCATGCAATAATATTTGATGTCATACTTGCACAACCCTGCAAACATCCTTTACTTCTATTTGAATTTCACACATTATTTTCACTTCGAAAAACATTCAGTCTGTTCGAGAGGATTGCTGTAGTTGGTTGGTATGTGGTGATGGTTACTTTGGTGGCAGAAAGACAACAGAACTTCTGTTAAATGCTGATCATTCCGAAATGACAATGAAATTCATGGAACATAACACTACGGGGGAGTCAAGTGTGACGTCATGCTAAATTGCGAGATTGGGATTCTCCCCCAATTGATTTGCCCAAGGACCAAACTTTGAAGGGCCAATAACTCCACATAGGAACATCGTATTGAATTGTGTTTGCACCTATAGAGCTTTCCAATCCCATCATATAACTTCTGTGTATCCAAGCCTGCAGTTTTCCTCTAGAAAAAAAAGTTCTCACAGATAAGTGTCGATATTTACATACGTGATGCATGGAGCTCTGTAGGCGACTTTACAGAAATATTGTTCAACTAACACACCTGTCCCGATGTTGTGTAAAAATACACAATCATTGTGTATAATCTGCATAATTTGTGTTATTTTTTTACCACTACCTCAACACAATGTTTGTGTAATTTCTTCCCGATGTTGTGTAAGGAAATGCAGAATATTGTCTATAACCTGCACAATTAGTGTAATGTCTACACAACCTCTACACAGTTTCGTGTAATTTCTACACAACACCGGGATAGGTGTGTTAGTTACCCACTGTTTCGTAAATTGTACACAACATTTTAAGAGTGTACAAGAAATCAATGCTTGCTCGTCCGCAATAACAATTTGGTGCCTGCAACGGAATACGTATTGCTTCCAGGACAGGCAACACATCATGGTGGGGTGGGGGGGATTTCTTCCATGACATTAAACGCTATGTCATCATAAAAACGGCAACAGATACCCCTTCTTCACCATAAGGAAAGGAAGAAAAAGAATCAGGGACAGCCCCCGATTTGGTTGGTCTGTTTAGATACGGCGCACATCATCGCGAGGAACGTTGTTCATAACAAGAAATTACGTATAGTATATTGTCTCTCATTCGCATAAAAGCTCCCCAACTGTCCCAGAACCCAATATTATTCCTGGCATATATCCTCTTCGTTGTAAGGGGGAAAAGGGAAGGGTTCGATTATGCCGGATAAACTTATCTAGGCGACCTTTACATGACCGATATTTATTTATAGCAATGGGATTTATGTAATCCATGATGGCCAGCATACATACCCATTATGAACCTCATGTGTTTGCACTGGATGAACATTATCGACCTTGACATGACGTGTATATTTTTATAGCAATGGGATTTATGTAATCCATATGGCCCAGCATAATACCCATTATGAACCCCATCATGTGTTGCAAATGAAAAGGTATTACGTTTAACACGTATTATACGTTATCCCCCTGTGGACCTCATGGTGACATTTGCCTGCCTGACCCCCCAAAAAAGCAGAGTGTAGGGGATATCTACTCCAGCTGGAGAACAAAAATCAGCTATGTGCCATCTTCATTTTTTTATTACAGACGGTAATGATTGGGTTCACAATGTTATAAGAAACTGACCTCATGATCTTATGTTTACTATTGACCTCACCGGGCGTCATCAACTCCAATGGCCCGCCTATACACCGAAACACTTCCGAAAAGAACAATCAGAGGTGCGGGCTAATATTTGAGACAATGTACAATACATGCGCCATGTAGGGGCGTAATTACGGGGCGAGAGGGGGGGGGTGGGGGGGGGGGGGGGAGGAGGGTGGTTGGAATGGGTTGTTTGGAACCCCCTGGATATTGAAAAGTCGGCCCGTAGCGGCAAAACGTTGGTCTCATGAGGTTTTCAAGGACCTTGTGAATGACCACCGGAGATGGACCGAAGGAATGCCATTATTAAAAAAACTGCTTGTAAAACAAATAGACCGTTGGACGGAAGCCACCTACGGGAAAAGATGGCAACCTTTTTTTTTCTTTTTTTTTAAACAAAGCGTGACATGAGGGAAGGGCGGACGAGAGAAAAACCCATAATTGCCGAAACAAAAAGGCAAACCAAGCACAAGAAACTAAAGAAAGAGGAGAGATCCAGCTTTGTTGATTCTACTCTTGACCGTGGTTGGAGGTCAAAATCAGGGAGAAATACATCCGAGAAGCGATTCCAGGCCGAGAAGTGCCAGTGCGAGAAAAAAGGAGCGTGAAAAACAAAAAGGAGCGAGCATAGGTTGCGGTGCGATGGACGTGGAAGCTTGCAACAGAAAAACGGGTGTGGATGGATTGGCGGAAGAAGAGAAAGAGCGAGTATGGGCGGAACCGGAGTAAGGAGGCAACAGAGGAACAGATCCCAAGCCAGCATAGAACATTGACCACATTTGTATTAATATAACTTGGTTTTAAGGAGGCAGAGAGATGATACAGTCTGCGAGGGGATAGAGATCAAGTGAGGAGGTTAACGATGATCATCGTTGATGAGACCAATGGCCTTTCTCTGAATACGATCAAGGACAATGAGATGAGATAGGCGAGCCCCACCCCAAAATAGGCAAACCAAGTCCATAGGGAGCGAATTTGGGCGGTTGTAAGAGCAGAGTAGCTGTTGAGGGTGAAGTATTTCTTGGGCGGAATAATAAGCCCAACGTTTAGAACAGCATTAGTAGCGTAGACTTGATAGGGGGTTCCCAGGACAGGTGTTGCTGATTTCCATACAAGGAATAAGGAAGTAGGACTGATGAGGATTGCGTCAGCCATGAAAATAGTGGTGATCAGAAACCACGCAGACCAGAAATCAGCAAGTTCCTGAGTTTTAGATGGGTTGAAGGTACAGGTGCAGGCCCATTCACAAATAGAATGAAGATCATTGTTCAGCTGATTGGCAACTCAGGAACGGTTGTTGTAGACAAATCGTTCCGCTTAGGGGGCGAGGGGAAAGCACAATGAGTGGTGAAGGGTAGAGGTAGATAGGAGAATCATCAGCAAATGACGTGAATCTATAGGAGGTTAGAGCTAAAAGAAGAATGATAAAAATGAGAAAGAGTGTAGGAGGGAAAACAAACCTTGAGGAAACCAGCAGTGTACGGAAGGTCTTCTTTTAGAGAGCACCATCAACCCTAACCGAGATAGAGCGAACGGTAAGAAAACTGGCACAGTCCAAGAGGTTAGAAGGGGGCTGAAACCAAAAGAAGTTAATTTGGCAAGGAGTCCGGCGTGCCAAACACGGTCAAAGCCTTAGAGATATCAAGAACAATAGCCCTATTTCACGGAAAAATTCAATGGCTTGGGCCCATTAACTAGGTGACAAAAGATAGTAGGTCCCAGTGGATTCGGCCATGCCGGAAACCATACTGGTGGTCACTGATGAGGAGTTGTGAAACTCAAGAAAGTCAAACTATGCTTGTTTAATATAGTTTACATAACTTTGGAGAGGACGGAGGTGATGGCAATCGGCCTGTAATGGGAGGGGGTGGATTTTGTCACCCTGTTAGGGGAGTGGCAGACATGAGCATGTTCCCACACAGAAGGGTAGCATCCAAGACTACAAAGGCGGTATAAAGCTGTTAAGGATAGGCGAAGAAGTTCGGGGGCACACTACAGCAGAGGACTATAGGAGGATGCCATCAGGACCAAGATGCTTATTAATGTGTCTAAATCTATTGATGTTTGGGCGGGACCATGCGAGCGTAGTGAAACAACATCCAGATCGTTTCACAAAAGCAGGCAATAGATGGAGGAGGCGGATGAGACATCTGTGTCATGTGGAATTAGAAGAGATAGATCGCAAAAAGTATTAGCTTTAGAGGTGGCATCAATAGCCAAAGAGCCATCAGGTTTGACAGCGGAGGGAATTTGGGAAGTACAGAAGTACTGGGACACAAGATTTGGCCAGCGACAAATGAACACGACTACCAGAAGGGCAGGATGAAAGTTTAAAAGCCTACGTGAAGGAAAGAATTTTGCCGCATCGATAGTCTCAGGCACATCATGACGAGCAGTAACTAGGCTTTTCTTTGGGGGGGGGGGGGGGGGGGGGGGGGGGGGGGGGGGTGTGGGGGGGGGGGGGCTCCTTTCTTCTTTTCCTGGGGGGGGGGGGACGGGATCAGGTGAAGCGAGAAGATAGCCAGTCGATCAAGTCGGTTATTCTCCGACGGCAGTTAGTACTTGATGGTTGAACCATGACGGTGATGAAGAGGAGCCTGACGTAAAGTGTAGGGAATAAAGGTGTTTCATTCCTTAAAAGAATACTTCCGAACTAAGCAAAAGCAGAGGTAGAGGGGTTATCTGAGAAGGTAGTGTCATCCCAAGGGAAGACTGAAAAAAAATCCCGGAAGACCAAACCAGTCAGCTTTGGAGAGTTCCAGATTTCTGCCTTTGGTGGGGAAGCTTGCATATAGGAGTTAGATTGAGAGACAGGGTAATGAGCGGCAATGGTCAAGGACCAATAGGGGCAGGGACAGTTGTGGAAGTAAAAGGCTGAGTAGTGAGAAAAGAGACAAAAAGGAGGAGAGTGAGGCCCGACTGGGGAGTACGGGTGGGAGAATGATGAGCTGGTGTGAGAACATTGGTATAGCAAAAGAAAGACTCAGGCTTCGGACACAGCTCTATCAGAGCCGGTAGGGTGTATGAGCCATTCTGCGTTTTTGCACATGAAATACCCAGTATAGCATTTCACAGCGTTATATCGGTGAATTAGTAATTCACAGCAGGTGAGTGCGAGGAATGGAAGCCTCGGATTATTACAAGATGGGCGAAGGTTAAACACAACGAACACCTAGTCAGCGAGGAAGAGAGACTTTGAGCCAGAGAAGTGAAAGTCGTCACAACAGAGATCAAATTCAGAAGGCGGCTGACAGGGCTGGCTGGAGTGGACAAAGGCGCACACTCCAGCCTTTAAAATGAAAACAATAAGGAAGATATAGTTGGCACTGGAGATGTGTTAAATCAAGAGGTGATTTATCTGTGTTTCAGTTTTTAAAAAAGTAGTATGAGGATGCGGATGCTGAGCCATGAGGAGTTGGTGACTGGGAAATGGGTTGAGATGCGTGGAGACCGCCGTATTTTTTTATTCGCGAAAGAGGAAGAAAAAAGAGAAACCAGATGTCACGTGAGGGGCTGCAAGTAGGTGTCTCGTCTATGAGAAAACTGAAATAACACATGTAAGGTCGTAGAAGGGAGGACAAAAGGTAGGGCAAGGGAAAACCCCACGGCACGACAAAGACAAACCAACAAAGACTAAGTCGGAGAGCACGGACCTCGAGTGGGCACCCGAACCACCGACCTAGGGTGACACTAGTGGCGAACTAGCAGAGGAGGGTGCTCGGGATTTTTCGCAGATGAAAAGGCAGCCTCCACAGGCGCTACCCCGGGGGTTCGGGCCTCGGCACAGTGACGGCAGGCTGCAGCGACCGACTCCACCTTTATCTCCTGCCCAAGAAAAGAACCCATGGGTATTCAAGGCCGAAACGGGGTAAACACAGCCTTCCAGGGTCATCGAAGAACCGGCACGCCCGAGGAGCTTGTGAATGAGCAAAATTGTACAGGCAAAAAGAGGGCCTAAAAAGCATAGAGATCACTTAAAGGCACCCAAAGGGCGTCACGGTGGACCTACCGGGCGGCAAAAACAAGAGGGCCTACCACTACAAACACCTACCACCACCCCCCCTCCCTCTGTCGTGAACGTTAAAACGGTCGCTGAAAAAACTGGGGAAAAAGAACAAAATAGTCACTCACAAAAGGCGCGTTAAGACAGAACATTTGCCGGTCCATAAATGATTCACAACCCCTGGAAAATTATGTTGTGATACGACCCGGCGCCATGTCATAGTATTCACTTGTGGAATATTTTATTGGTGTGGTGATGAAAGCACTTTTTCCTTCGATGGAATGCATAAAGTTCCGTTCTTATTGGAAAGTCAAGTCATCTCCTCCCAAAATATGGTTTGTCACTCAATTCATTGTCAGTCGCAAAGCATCTTTTCAACCCAAAAGTCTCAAAGTCGCGCTCGTTTACAACACGCTCGATCGGGTGAAGGCATAATTGAAATCAACCGAGAACTTGTTTTGGCCACATTGGGTCCGAATAGCAGGGAAAAAGTTCGGGTTAAACAAGTTACTATCTCTGCTTGCCTGCGCATTATGGTGTGCTCCTCGGCATGTTTTTTTTTCGCACCCTATTCATTTCGTGTTGTACCTATAATGGTACTTTAGATTCGTTCTGATGGTGTCAAATGCCGAGGAGTTAATTACTTCGGAGATAGATCTTTATGCTCCAGTAGATAGCCCGCATAAGGTGGACGGGTGAAGATGAAATGAGGGGGTTGGGTGCCTTGTTCGTAGTGGAGCGGTTCGTCGATCAGTCCTCAATTCTAGGAAATTGTTTGTTGGTACAGCCTTCACAAGACGAAACATATTGGTAACGTGATCGTGTGTGTGTAAGTGGGGTACGTGTATGGGTTGGTGCGTGTGTATGTGTGTGCGTGTGTGTGGCGACTGTATATCCATGTATGTGCGTATAGCGTTTCCGTGATCTCACATTAGCAGCCCGAACTACCAACTAATTGGCATAATTTTGGGACAATATGAAAATACACTCGTCTAAAAGCTAGCGAGATACCCCAGGCCCGTGGATGGGTCGGTAATGCAATTAGGTGTAATGACAACCGTATAGAATACACGACTGATAGAAATGTCCGAGGCTTGGTATCTTGCTGATTGAATTGGACGGGCTAGTCTGCCTCAAGTGTGCAGAGGGACTGGGGCTGGGGGCGCCACATGAAGTATCACCCCCTCGATAGCCTACCACAACTACTCGCCCCTTCGAATCACCCGGCCTCTCCTAATCAGGCGAACCAAGACCCTGACCTTCGTGTCCTTTTTCCTCCTCACTGAAATCTAAATCTAAACCGCCCAACGCCATCACCCAGCTAGCGCTCCTATATTATATCCCGCAAACCTGTTAAGTGTTTCGGTATATTACTGGTTTTGGCCGTGTGCCCGCCCTCTCCGCCGCCGCCGCTCCTCCGCCGCGCCGCCAGCGCCGCCGCGCCGGAAACTTTAGGCTTAGCGCTCTCAATGTCTTTAACACTTTATCCGGGACCCAAACTTGGTACAACATGTCCGTATGAGTAAAATCCTCGGATAGTTCGAAAATGGCTATACGTATATTTTGGTTGCCCCTATTTTGCAGGTTTTTTTCGCAAATTTCAAGTTCGTGCGATTTACACGAACGTGGTGGTTGTGGGTAGTTGTTGGAGCCGAAAACATGGCGACAATTCCGGTCATCCGAGGCAGTTTGCATTTTTT
>JAODTK010005669.1:77500-303926 GCA_026419785.1 Sclerodactyla briareus
ATGTATAAGGCTGGGATTCCATAGTTTCATATGCGTATCCGGGTGGATGTAAAACCACATAATTAGCACAAAAACCTTTACATCCAGGAGGTCAATAAGTTGTCTAGAACTGGTAAGTAGGTTCATTATGGTAAAAAAAAGTCAAATAAATTGTATAGGCTGGGATTCCATAGTTTCATATGCGTATCCGGGCTGGATGTGAAAACCACATATTTATGAAAAACGAACATTTGATTCAGAAGAGAAAACACTGCAACGTTTATGCGAAAAGACCATACAAATGCAGAGTCCATGCATATTTGCGTTGCTCGACTTTTTAAGGAAGATAATCCATAGAATTAATAATTCGCGGTGTGATACGCAATCGCATTGGTACGTGTGCCTTTTTCGCTATTACAGCGTTGGTTTGCTTCCATTTATGATTTTGTGGCCTCTGTGTAACCCATGTCTATCTTGCAAACTAAATAGGCCAAATTCAGACACTGGCCCCCACTCAGTTGACGTAAATTGGCAATTTTCACATACCCTACGATCTATGGAATCCTAGCCTAATGTGCCGAAGGCCATTAATATCCCAGCTCATGTACACGGATGCTGGTTGGCTTCATGAAACTGATATCCCGTTACGTAGTGAAGTGAATCTCTGTCCCGTTATGCGGCTTTAACGCCGCATTGGTACACGGGTAACTATTTTTTGCCAAGCTGTTCTCGTTCCATCTATTCGAAATAAGTTGAAGTACGGGAATGCTTTCACACAGACATGGCTGGACGTGAATTTGGTATTTGTGGCCGGAGTTATTCCGCACTCCTCACCACACTATGGAGTCCCACATCCAGAGTTCAGTAACTTAACAGTTCGGAAGTACCTACGTTTAGTCAAGACTAACTTCGTTCGTATTCCGGGAGCTGCTCGGCCGGTGATGTATAATTACACCTGTTGTAATGGGTCATTCAATTGTTTTTGGGGAAGTTTTTTTTTCGCTGCCTTTTTATTACCGAGGGACAGTTATCAAACTGAATCTTCGAGAGCAAAACCACAGAACATGTTGCTAGTGGTGATGGGGTGCGGAATGAAACTTGTCTTCATTAAATGTCGAATGCACGTGTGAGCAGACTGAACATCTTCCTATTGCTGTAATCGGTGTGCAGTTAGTCGGCATGAACTTTAACTTACTATACGCCTCGTGTTATGCTTCCACCCAAGGTGCTTCAGCTGAATAAGGAATCTTAGCCGGAAATTGTAGAGGCTCCAGTTTTTGTTTTGGGTGTGGAAGGACACCGGCGAATCTCGCTTACTCTTTTCGAAGAGTGACCTGAGTAAGAGGAAGGGGTGAGAATTCCGGCTCCCGGGATCGCCATTTAGCGTCCCCATCCGACACAACGGGAGGGTAGCTTCATCTGTTCATTCGCGCAGCCCAATTTCCTACACGAGAAAGAAGCCGGGTGAAGTTGGTGTCATACGTCTGTGGAGGGTTTAAATCAGGGACCTCAGGCTTACGGGCAGACACTCTACCGTTCCTGCCACCTCACCGGGCCGGGCGAAACACACACACACACGTTAAAATATGCCTGACTTTTAACCTGGCGGAAAGCTGAGCAGCGATTCAGTCGGTCTATGTCATAAAATCACCTCTGAAATAGCGAGTTCTCGCTCAGTATGGCTTCAATAAGCCAAATTGAACGTCCGATGTTGAGGGATTATTCGGACAAAGACTGATCCTCAAATTGTCGTTGAAATTCTATACTTATCTACATCTTCACACTAACCAGTTCTATGGAAAATAATGAATGAGAATGATAATTACGTATGAGCGACTAATTGAAAATTGGGTTTCGAATAGGTTGGTCAAAACGCATGAAGGACAAATTCCCACCCGTCTGCAGAAGAAAGTCGTAAGCTGTCCTTCCTGCCGGATCAAGCCGAATGGATGCAAACGTGTACACGATGTACGGCATTGGATTCCATGGAATATAATTCAAGTTCTTTTACCTGATGTGTCACAAATCAAATTATTGCAGAGGGTAGATTCGTGGTATGTGTGTTGCATGCAGGGACCAGTGATAGGTAAGACTTTCGAGCCTGGTCCAACAAGACAGTATGGACTATAACTTTTTATTTAAAGAGGGGAGAAAAGGAGAGGAAGAGGAAGGAAAGTAGGCTGGAGAAGAAAAGCATTGAAATATAGGACACAAATATACTGATAGGATTGTAACATTAAACGAATTTTCTCATCTTAAAAGAATTCACAGTGTTTAACTTCTCAAAAACTGGTTCGAAGAGTGCAGAGGTTTACACAAGTTTCCGTATTTGATTTCTATTCTCTACTGGAAAAAACGTATTGTGTGCAATACAATTCATCAACCTCCGGTTGAAATTATATCAGCACGTTTGGAATTTGTGCACAAATTACCCCAGTTGATACTTTAAAGAGATCGAAGACAGTCGGTTATTTCAGCCATTGAATGCTGTGTGGTGAAGCCAAAATGGTATTACATATATTACGTACTATACGTTTTTATAACCGATGAAAGCAACTAAGGAACAACTGATAGGCTTGCACACCTTCACACCAGGAGGAATATAGAGGAAGGGCAGTTACACTAATACATCATGATGAGTTGGGGTGCTAATTTTTAAATGATTCATGATACCATTTACTCTTGAAAGTTTATTAGAAACAATAGTGGACACCTGTTGCCAGGTTAAAATTTTCATCAGTTTTCACCAAGGAAAGTGTCTGAGGCAATGCATTTATGTCTAATCCGGTTAGAATGAACGGCAAATATCACTCGTATCTTTTTATTTGCTGTCAAAAATCAGAAGAGCTTCGTACTCAAAATAATCAATCTCCAACAATCCAAAACAGAAGAATGTGAAATTCGATTCTGCAGGAGAGCATTTTATCATTATTGACGAAATAGAAAACAATGGTCCTAAAATTGACCACTGTGGTACACCTATATTATTAGTCAATTTATCAGAAGAACTATTCTCACAATGAACATACATGATGTTGACGGTATCAAAGGATTTTGAGGGAACAATGAAAGGAGCGGGGGGGGGGGGGGAAACATTTGCTGTTATCATCTGAGCCTGTGTGGAAATTTAATCAACAATTGTGAAACGGGCAATGTGGTAGTTGACTGGTTCCATCCGAAAAAATTATGAGTAACTAAATGAATTGATATAGTAAAATATTATAAACCAGATACGCCAAAAAGATATTGGAACGCTCGAATAGACCTCTGTTGGAAAATAATTTGGAACCAACCCCCCCCCCCCCCCCCCCCCCCCCCCCCCACCTTATTGGCAATTTTTCAGCTGGTTTTGGAGAAGATACCTCATGAGGAGGAAAGATTATAGATTGAAGTGTCAAAGGTAGTGAAAAAAGCTCGGGCATATGTTCATTTTGAGAAATCATTAAAAATGTCACATGACCAGTACTCGTTCCACTTTTCAATTTACAGCAAAACGAGTCGGAAATTTTCACTCAGTAGCGACAAAATAATTCACTGAATAATATTTATGAAATCTAAAAGAGGTCTTGACACCACTATACTAGCCTTTCTGCCAATTCCTCGCCCATTGGAGCCTCCGGAAATTAGTATATGTTTGAGATATAATCTTCGCCGTGCGAAAAGTCTCCGTTAAAATCAGGGTCTTGATCCTGGCGAGATTTAATATTAAATTTTCAAATTCAACGCCTTCCTGGCTGCATTTTCATCATTAGGACAAATGCCATTAAGCATAATAAAACCCATCCTTTTCTTTCATTCTCGTTTATAACACTTCTCAGAGGAATATGATTGTTGATGTGGCCAAATATCTGAAGGTAACACGTCTTGTATTTTACCAATTGAAAAGACAGGATATTGATAGTAGTCAGAAAAGTCACTTCCGAAAACACCACTTTCTCTTTTATCAACACTCGTGTTAGCAATATGGTCCAACGTCAATTATCATAAGCTACTGCATTTTTTTTTATAGTCCTTTCCATATCGGTGGACAGACTTGTCATCTCTCAAAACAGGTATACTCGTAAAAACAATGTGATTCTTCATTCATACCGCATACTGTAGCGGCATTTATGGAGTCCCAGCGTAAGGATTAAGCCCGCAGAAGGTAGATTTTGCGTTTCAGTACTTCTATTCTGCATATTTATTTTTATTTGTATATGGTCTACTTTCGAGCAGAGGACGAACTATTCAAGGCCCACAAGCGTTAAGCTGCAGACCTGAATACTGCACCTCATTGTCAAGGATAAGGCAATGCCTCTGTGGCAGTACATTATCGTGAGGATGGTAAGGATGGCAACTTGCACCCACCCCTAGTTTGCCCCTGCTCAGTCCCTTGTGCTAACCCGACCGGGATTCGAACCCGAGTCTCCTGTGTGGGAGGCCGATGCTCTACCACTGTGCCAACCACCCGGTTATTTTTTTTTTTTTTTTTTTTCATTATGAGAGGAGATAAAAGAAAACCCCCCACCATATCGTTTCAGCAGTTCACCTAATGAGACGTATCCACATTATTACGAAACGGTCAGGCTGATCGTGTCACAGAATGTTAGGACACCATTAATATAATAGGACTCCTGAGACTTGAGAGTGTTACCAACTGTTTTCCTGAATCCCGTGGATTTAGTGTGGTCTAAGATTCGTGACATTCATACCGTGGTATACGGTATAAAAGCTGTTATGGCAAATGATTGGAGTAGCCTATCACATTTTGATACGTCACAATATTCCAATTTAAGAGATATGGTAAAACTGGTAGGAAACACAGGTACTCAAACCTGCCTTCGATCAAAAGCATATACATTAGAGTTTGTTCTTTTTGGCACCCTACCGAAAGGTGCATTCCCTTTTTGTCATTTGGGGGAACAAATGAATGAAGCGCGCGCGGCATCTAATCGAAGAAGCCTGCGCTTTACGCGTACGGTAGGTTATATAACGTTTCAACGGCTTGGACATCTCTTCTAACACCGTATCACGCCACGATACGATTGTTATTCAAGGCAGCGGCAGTCTATACATTAACACTGCGATAAAACTACCAACTGTAAATCAGGCATAGTAAGTGCGTGGATTTGTTTGACCTTTCTCGGTTAATAGATGGCTTCAAACCAATGACCTGTCAGTATCGAACTCAACGGGGGTAATCGGAACACTTTATTATTCATAGTCAGGTCAGTTAGAGAAATTATCTATACAGTATATTATTATCATTATATTACACCGATGAATGATTATATATGCGCAAAATCAAGAAGTTGAGTTTTAATGCGACTTTAAAAAACACAAAACGAAATAAAATAAACACCAAAGGAGGGAAATATCGCGCAACTATGCGGAGGAAGATTATCCAGAGCTGTGTGGGGGTGCAAGGTAGCTGAAAGCCATCTCACACTCGCTTCTCGGATGGTCGATTTATAAGGGTGGATTGGAGGAAGAAGACAGAAGTGCCCGGACGAGGAACATATATATACAATAAGGTCCTGGAGGTAGTTTTGGAGCCAGGCATGCAGGCACTTGAAAAGGTACGTGAGGATCCGACCGAAAGGTCATGCGCATCTTGCATGGAATGCAGTACTACAAGCAATCGCACTAACCATGTATACTTGCTGTTTTGGCGCAGAACATTGTGAGGCAGAATGAACTCGAGGAGACTAAGATGCACGGAGAGGGTTGCGCTATTCTCCAGTATGCTCCAGTTAGCGACCCAATGCGATATGAACTCGCAGTAGGCGGAAGTATTAGCTAATCATTAATACTACTACTATTCTGTCAAAGTAATAATACCAGGCGGTAATTATGAAAATCAATCCATACTACCTACAGCTGCGTACCTCAGCTTTATCCCCCAGTGGCGTACCCACGGGGGAGGAAAAGGGCGTGTTGGTCAGAACACCCCTCCCCCTTACGACCCAGTGATCATCAAATTTGTAACACTGAAACTTTTTTTAAAGTTCAGTAGAGGTTTTTCAGATGTTATTCAGCACACTGTTGCAGCGCATGGGTTAGGAGGCCCATAAAATTGTACTGATTTGCAATAGGAAGGGTGAGGCAATTTGTGGGCGCACTTCCCTGGTCCTGTCTCCAACCCCCTCCCCCCCCCCTCCGCCCAAGAAAAATATCTCGGTTCGCGGCCTGACAGCCTCTATGTTTCTCGCAACATTCCCATACAGCATAGTCTACGCCAACTAACCGAGACGGCATCAATTAGCTCTGAAAGCGGTTGTGTATGGTGAATGATTAGAGTTTAGTCGCCGAAATATGTTTCATTGGGGTTTTTAAGGACAGAAATAGGAAATCAAACCAATCTGAGAGTAATCTGAATATATATGTAAACACAGGAATTGAAAGAAATCAAATATAAAGTCAAAGTGTTTGCCTCACACTGTCGTCATTCATGCGGACGCATCCGATATGGAGTTCACACAGTGGTTATCGAGAGTCTCAGTCTCGGAGGGGTAGGGGGGGTGAGATCGGGAACCAAGAGTAAAGTGCGCCTCATTATAGCTTCACCCCCCCCCCCCCCCCCCTCCCCCCCCCCCCCCCCCCCATGAGCAAATAATGAGGCCCCGCGGAAACATGGCGCGCGAAATTCGATGAAACAACAACTGGAACACGCTTACTGAACAGTAAACGAGTGTATTTTGTGTTGAACATTTACTGATCAACAAGACCCCAACTCTTCCTCGCGAACACTTGAGTTCACAACACAACGCCGCGGATCATAGTTAATCGTCTGATTGGAAAGTCTCAATCGGTCGGTTGGTGCTACGCAATACACTTCAATGTAGTGTTAAGAGTGGTCCCTTTTCTTGTTGGATATGGGAGCGTCATACGATTACATCAGAGATGTTCTGATCTTTCGCTCGCAAGCGCATGCAGTGAAAAGCATTCCTGACTCTACGTCGACGTGTGGCCACACAGTACTATATATATCGATGGGCAGGCTATGAGACTGTGTTGTCAAATTAGTAGCCGCTCGCCACTCTAAACAACCGTGGGGAAACCATAGCACCTGCGGGATGGTGGGCAAAGTTCTTTCTTTAAAGAATAAACACAAACTTTTTATACTTGCCCAGGGCGTTGTTACAGCTGTTGTTTATCAAATATTGCGGAGGAGATTTTAAGGCTTGTAAGTATCGAACTGTTAATAGGCCCAGGCCTAGTAACTCTCCTCACAAACGTCATAAAGGGATCTTAAACCAGTTGTTTGCATATCCAGCATGTGGACCCTAGGGAGTTTAAATCAATAGAAGAGTAGGCTTATGCAGCTTGCAAACTTTGTCACTCGTAATAGAATTCCTTTATTTATAATTGGTCCGGTCCATTTCACATCTTTGATGGAATTGAATTGTCTTACCATTGGAATAAACTCGTGGAGCATAATAAAACCACTTATTCATATACAAATGGAATTGCGAAAGGGCCACTACGGGATGGTCCTGAATTTTCTGCTCATGTCAGCTGGCCGGCGATTCGTTTAAAAACTGACTTCCACGGAAACAAAAAACCTCAGATATACTTTTCGATACATCCGCCAAACATCCTTCACGCCAGTTTAATGGCAAATTAACTATTCAGTTTTCTTTTCACCAAGGTCTAAAGAAAAAGAAAACAATTGCGTGCGTCTCAAAGCACTAAATTCATTGACCGCAGTTTTCGAAGCGACTGCAAAACAACATCTAAATACATAACATCGTAAATCACATTTATAAATACTGCGCCTCGGCTTTCCTAACCTCCCATTATAACGTCTCCTGGTTTTTAATTATGCAACAAAGGCCTGTTCATGTATTCCCTAAACACAGATATGTTGCATTTCCGGTGAAAGCGACTACGACTGCACGCGAATATCGGGTGTGCGTGAAGTGGATGGAGTTACGTTCTTTGTTCCTGGTGGCGGCTTGCCATGATCTAGTCCACGTGTTTAGTTGTTTCATTTAGACCATCATTTCTGTTTCCTTCCTGGCGGAGTCAGTTCTGGTGGGCGACTGGCGGAGCCCGCCCTCTACCTCCTCTGAAGGAGACGTAAAGGCAAAATTAGGAGTAAAAGTTACAACCACACGATGACTTTCTTGAAGGCTGCATGTGGATCATGTCTGATTTATTCAGTGTCTTGAGACTGAATGGGAGTAATATTCCCAACATGCCCAGAATTTACTGACTTTTTTTTTTAATGATTGATCTATAATATTGGGGAAGATCCCTGACGTTTCTCAGAATTTTTTTAAAGCTTCAGAGCACCTACGACCTCGATAAACACTGGAAGGTTTGCAATTTTTCAAGACTGGTGAGCTAAACTGCTCACAATTAGCAGCAACAACAAGTACTGACCATTACGTGGTGCTTGTCACAACTCGTGACTAAAAAATTGGGAATAAGGGGGTATAGTAATAAGGAATAGGTAATGAAGGAATAAAATTATTTCACTTTAGTTAAATTTGGACTCGAAGTTCACTAATTAGTTTAAGAACATATCACTGAAGATTTTCTGTAGGCGTGAGGATTGGCATTGATCCAGAAAAGGAGAACTGTTCGATGCGCAAACATTTGTAACGTTCGTATTTGGCAGAGAAATCGTAACCTTCTAGTATCAAGTAAATATAGTCTTACTGTGTGTTGGCTAGTGTGATCCCCTATATGCACTATCAGAGTTGAGCATTCTCCAGCACGCCAATAATGTGTCCTTTCATCGAATCACGTGGTTCTTTTTTTTTCCAGAGACCGCAGAGATCCACGTTTGATCTAACCGCCGGTAGCATGCGGCTCACGTACAGGAGTGTATGATTCAAACGATTGGTGAATGCACTCATCTTTTTTAAAACGCCTTGTCAACTGACAACAGTACTTATATAGTTGTTAGTGGTGCATATTTGCCTGGCGTTTCTAGGAGATAGGGGGCTGGCTTAGTCGGAAAACTGTAGTTTCGGGTGGGGAGGCCACCGGCGAAAAACTCGCCTACCTTTTTGAAGAGTGCTCTGTCATGAGTAGCGGGGCAGGGGGTGGGAATTCCTGCTCCCAGGATCGCCACTCACCGTCTCCCTCCGACATACGAGAGTGCATAGCTTAACTCGCAGCCACTTTCATGACGGCCTACACGAGAAGAATAGGGGTGACATTCGTGTCTGTGTCGACACCGGGTTTATTTTGAAAAAAACCCCAAAAAAGGACCTAGGTATGCAGGTAGACTTTTACTCGGCCGTCACGCTCCGCTACTCATTCACTGGGTTGCCAAACTCGCTGGGCGCAAGGTCAAAGTATTGGAATCGTGAAAAATTATAAAGATAAAACAAAAATGTTATATTGATAGAGTCAAGATCCAGTCATCAGTTCAGACATTACATGTAAACTTCGGAGGAAGATTAATCGAAGTTTGTGGGAGGCGATGCATTTCGAGTACCATTGTGTAAGATCTAATAAAATGGCCCTCAGGCCCAGGTGGGACCTTGGACCAAAACTTCCTGAACACCCCGAGGTACAGCTGATAGACATCAGTATGACGGAACATCAGCACTGTGCACCGAAAAAGTTGTAGGAAAGGTAGCGTTTTGCAGTTTTCTACTCATTGGCCCAATTTGCCCCTTTAATGCCAATTGACCTTGACCGTTAGAAGGTCAACGGTGACCCATCAGTCAATAAAAATTGTGACCAAGTCTGGTCGAGATCATCAAAGCACGAACATGTTGTGGCCCAAAAAGCAAAATTTACAGACTGGATAGATAGATAGATATTAGATAGATTTATCGCGCGAATAGGACTCTCTCATTATTTCCTAATTCGCATGCTCAAGCGTAAATAAATGATTTCCCATTGTGCCTTGCGACCCTGTTGAGATAAACATAAACATATACATACAACTTCGAGAGGGCATGAAAATTCGGGACCAGCCGACACTGCCTCCTCTTGTCTGGGAGGAGGCACGGAACTTCGACAGCGGCACATGTAGAGGCTACGTCCCCGCCTATTTCTTGGGTGGGGGCGCTCTCGTCCGCTTGCGTTGGTCCAGATAGTCTTCTCTTGCCTAACCTCGGGTCTCCTGTGGAGCCGGTATAGTCAAGAGGAGGAATGGTGCCCACTAGGACTAACAGTTACTAGAAGATGCTGAGTAAAAACTTAAACCAAAAAATACGCTAAAAATAAAGCGTGCCTGCTGGGCTGTGTAGAAAACCGTCAATGACATTCTTCCATCCGCCAGCTTCCCTGTGGGCACGCTCCAATGCCCTGCAATTGGATTACACAGCTCATCAGCCGGATTACTACATGCTAACAAAGCGAAATGTCAACTCTCTTTCTCTGCACAATCAGACCATGACAATGGTCCATAACAAACTTTGAAAGTTACAATCACAGGGAAACAACGGATCGAGGTGGGGGTTTGGACAATTACAGTACTTCTCTAAGCCATCTGCAATTGCTATTTAAAAAAAATCGTTTTTGCATGTTCAGAACCCACAACTTACTTTTATTTGTTGTTGTTGTTGTTGTTTGATTTGCAGAAGTCTATCGAATTTCTTCGATTTTTAAACACTGCCCTATCTTGTTACTATGGGTTTTTTTTCATATTCAGTGCGCAGGAACGATGGTGGCAAAGAAGAAAGTGGATTGGGAAGGGTTGCGCTCATCAAACGTGCCGGAAGGGTGCTACCGAAGATGGTTGTATTATGTAAGGAAAAGTCTGCGTAAAGTCTTTGTAAGTACTCCAAATACTCTCCAATTTGTCTCGCCAGAGGTTTGTACAAGGAGGGACATACTGTGGTCACTCTGTGTGTGTCTGGCTGTATGTCTGTCCGTCTTTCTGTCTGTCCGTATGTAATGATCTACATAAATTTTGTATATTAATGGTAAAATAGCTCGAATACAAGATATCTCATGATCGGTAGATGCATCGTTAAGTATAGCTGGTGTAAACGACCCCCTGACCGAATTTGGGCGCAGTAGCATTGTTCCCACTTAATGTGCGCACGTAGAAACTCTAATTGCAGTATTTTCCCAATTATAGATCAGATAATAACGGGAATACCTCTATCAAATTCATCTCCTCATTATCTTTAGAATGACATATCAATACGGAACACAGCCATAGCGGTCGCGAAACTGAATATGGCTAGATCATTCGTAAACATTTAGCAAAATTGTGAAGAGAATGGAGAAAAACCAGCATTTTTTGTGACTTCACCATTACTTGCGTACATGGGGAAGGTAGGATCGGATTGCTCAACTTTGGCGATTTAGTTATATCACAGGTTAGAGAAAGAGTGATTTATGACCCTACAAAGTGGCAATGGCTGCTAATGCTTAAACGATCCCAGACTGACATAAAGGCTGAGAGTAATTTTGATTATTCAGGCTACAAATTGAGTGTCGCTAGGTATAAGACAAGTGCGCACATCAATGTTAATGGCTATCCCATATCTGTGATCGATAGCGCGATCATTAAGGCTTCCAAGAAAAACCGCTCTGATCTCCTAATAAACAACGCCAATGAGACCGAGCACAACCGCAAAATCCCTCCTGGGTTGTGGACTTTGACCCCGCGGTCACATCTCTTACTCGTACCCTCAAAAAGGACTTTGCCCGTTTTTAAAAAAGGACACTGCCCTAGGTGGTTTGTTAAACCAACCCCCAGTCGTGGCCCCCCCACGGCAGCCCCCCCCCCCCCCCCCCCCCCCCCCCCCAATCTAAGGGCTCTTCTAACCTCGGCCAAAATTACCTGTCGACCAGGAGACTCAAGGTACAAACCTTGGAATGAAGCTCAAATTTGCAAACACATCACGACTGGCAGCCCTATCCATCTCACCAACAGCAATATTAGGTTAACTAAACCCCGAGCTTCGCCTGTGACGCCAGCAATGTGATTTATTAATTCTAGTGTAATATCTGCGCTACTGCGAGATATGTTGGCGAAACAGGTACCAGATTCAGGTGTTAAGATTCAATAATCACAAGCGGCCGATACGCGACAATGCATCTGGCCACCCAGTCGTTCAAAACTAAACTTCCCCAATCAACCATTAAATAACCTGCGAGTGCATAATTATTGATTCTGGTTCTCTACTGACGAACAGCGTAAACGTCAGGAAATTAAATGGGTCTTTAAAATCAATTCGCACTCACCGATTAAATGAGATATGGGCCACTCATGCATTACTCGTTCTATAGTAATCAATAATTTGTTCGTTGCAGCAACGCACTTGTATACCATTTGCTGTTGTATTTTACCCTGGGTATGATGAGAAAAAAAAAAAAATACTACAAACTAATCGTCAATTATGCGTATTTTTTGAGAGGCTCCCACTTTGATATCCAGCACTCATTATTACACGTGGCAACTCATCACCATGATCGCCTGATTTCGCTCACCCATTCACTGAAAATTGAATGTCATTGGCATGCATCTGATCAACAAAAGTGAGGTTTTCAAAAATTGTGCTCATGTGACCAAGAAGACCCCGAGTTTACAAACTTAAATGGGCTTTCTTCTTATTCTACCCTACTATCAGCAATACACCCTCGAGAGTTCATTGTAACAAGGCTTCAGACAGTGAATTCTAATGACCTCAGAAAACCTCCGCCCTGAATCAAAAAACGATAGAGATCATGCATGCAGCTAATCTTGAGAATGCATATACCAAGTATGCGCTTGAGCCATGCAGGTATGATCGAGTTACTGTGTTCACAAGCCAGGTGTCACACACATGCACGCATACACACAATGCCGATTTACTAAAGGTAGCATACTGAGATTAGTGGTATATCAAGGGTCTTTCTGTTTTTATTTCATCTTCGCAGGTTAACTGGTGTTATACACTCGTTAGATGCATTCGGCAGTTCGGAATGCGCACATATACATCACATGAAATGACTTTTTGTCTCTCATTCATACAGCGCAGTATATCAATTCCGCATCATGGAACACATCGGTTTTTCTTTTTCAACCACAATTTCTTCTAGTTTTTTTTGGTCGTCGAGTATAAAATAATGTGGTTTTGGTCCTATTAGAAATACATATTGCTTGCTTACTTATGTTATTATTCCTATTTCATTGTGTCCACAGCGTTTGTTAATACCAGAAAGGACAACTTTCCCGAAGCTATCGACAGACCAACCAATCGATATTGCCCTCTCCTCGGGTACTCTACATTGACATGACGAAGCAAACGCAAGGATATATTGACGTCTCCGTCGAATGCACTTAGTGAAAACGCCACATTATTTGATGTTTCTGTGGAATCTGTGACCAATGTTAGTTTCTCGCTTTTTGAATCCTCAAAGAAGCAAGGCACGTCTACCCAGGGCTAACACATCATGAACAATTATAAAAAACGAAGTCTAGCTGAAAAAAAGAACTACAATCCTGAACACGTCCCTCAATATATTTATCAACTCGTAAAATGTAAGAATATCGGTAAGCGATACTGTATGGACAGTGTGGTGGGTTCACAAGTTACAAAACCTGAGCTAGCTGTAGGTCATGTAATTCTATTCAATCGATCGTTCATGATACTTATTTCATAAAGGTAGTTTACGTTTTAGTACATGCCCAGAAACAGGCGCGTACCGGGAGATTTGTCTTGGAGGGGGAGGGGGGGGGGGACCCAAATGGAAGCGCGCCCTCATTAATGGCCTTCACCCTCCCTATTGGCCATAACAACACAAGTATGAGGCCCCCAGACATACCGTTGCAATATTTGCCAAATAACCATCTGCACAACCTCTACTGACCTGCGAACAAAATCAGTTTGTTGGTGTTAAGATATTGTTCGCTTGGGTCGTGGGGGTTCTGCCCCACCCCCTCCGTTGGTACGCCACTGCCCAGAGATCAGACATGTGTGAAGTTTGAGTGCATTGCGTTTCTCGAGAGGTTCTGTTTATAAGGCATAAATAATCAGATAGCAACGTTAGTTTCGGGAGGTTCCCTGAAGACTGAGCACTTAGTATCGAATTCTTTAGGAGATCGACGTTTGAGTGAGGAAAGAGGTCAAGGTGGATGTACGGTATTTTCATGGAAGACCCTGTTGCCCAAATTTACGACAGGACCCAGAATCTAGAACCATTACGGTACATAACCGTAAAAACTGTGTATAGTGATATAGGTACACTCTCAGTATCACTTATTGATGCTATTTATTGTTGTAATAATACTACAATAGCAACGGCTATAAGCTAACTGATAGTCAAAAGCCTTCCGAACCGAATCTCAAATGATGAATCGGGTCTGAGCTTATTGTGGAATCCTTTCGGAAGAGCCCCGCCACTCGGATGGAATTGAAAGTACCATGACTTTGACTCACCTCAACGATTGAACCAAATCGCAACAATCCTACAACCGGTCAAACTTCCTTCTAGTTCAATTTTTGACGTGTCTTCATGACTCACTGTCTTCCTATTTCTTATTGAAAATATTTACTGTTCAATGTAACTCGTGTGGATTTCCTTTGCAGCGTTTCCATTTGTTTTCCATGTAATGATAGTTGATCGTGAGGTAGCTTTTCCAAACTACGAGTGTATTATATTGTCATCTGTCGTCGGTAGACATGTCATTCAACGCTATGTTACTCAACTCCATCAGGCACAAACTGGAATACAAATTTGGAATAGAGTGACTGTAATTATGTCAAGTGTGAAAGACTGACCAAAGTCTGCTCTTCGAAAAACATCAGCGTCAAATTGACCCGAGATTGGGTCAGAGGAAACCGTACCCTTTTCTGGGTAAAAACCTGAACCAGGTTGATTCAGATTTGACCAAATTTTGGTCGGACTTTGACCAAGAAAGGCTTTGGTTCTCCCCTTGTTCAGGTCGTGGACAATTTGACCCAGATAGTTCAGGAGTGTGTGTAGAGGCGGTTTCTGAAACCCCGTAAAGTCCAAAACCCATCATAAAACTTCCAGTTGTAGCGCAATCTCTTTTTGTAAGTCGTTTTATGCCTATTCTTTGTGTTGTGTGGATTGTTGTGATGTTTATTAAATAGATTAGAATAGATAGATGTAAGCATTCATATCCTTTCACATTTTATTCTTTCTTAATGGGCCACCACCATCGTTTCATGTTAGTCCAATTGGGTAGGGTAGGTTTAAACTACTAGTGTCGAAGCCCTTCAGCACGGGGGATTAGAGCCGGGACAAACGAGGGGTAGGCAAATTTGCAAGTTTGCCGTCTGCGTGTGTAAGGTGTTCCCACCCCACAGTTAAGGTACCGCCAAATGAGGCATTGCCTTATTCCGTGTACCTGGTGTAGGATTCGCAGTGACAATTTGGTGCAGTATTCATTCTGTCACCCTTGCTGGGCCTTGAATAGGATCGCATCCTCTGTTTCGCAAGAATACCATAAACTAAAATACAACCTGTGGGTCTGAACTCCTCCTGGGTCGAGTCAGTTTCCAGATATTCCAAGAAACCGGGAACAGGACCCCGTTAGGCAACCAGTGGACTGACTATCCTGGTCCCAGCTGGGCCCGAAAACGGCACCCAAGTGGACAGACATTTTTCCTTTAAAATAAGCTGCCGCAGTTTGGGATATAAATCCCTGCAGCCGATACTAACAAACATTTAGACATAGCGCATACGATGAGAAATTGGCGTTTGGCGGCTCAATTTCTTACCTGCATGCAACATCGAGCCTCTGCGAACATTTGTTCCATCATCCCGGTCAATGTCTTGTTTAACTGTATATACGACTGACTATAACGGCCATGTGGTGACAATACAGGCGAAGTCGAGATCTGTATGTGAAAAGTCTGGCTCCAGGCGGACTTTCTTGCTTCACGTAACATTGCCCTACCAGTTGAGCTATATATGAAGCCAACGGGAGCATGGTCTCCAAAATCCTCAGAACATGACACATTTTCAGCCCCGTGAAGTCTCGTACCACGGTACTTGAGCAATGCTAGTTCTGTTTGCTGATTCGCCATCCAGGATCAGATGTTATACATTCCGCCCTGAATACCGATCGTGTTAGCAAGGCTACTACTTTGTTAAATGAAATTTGAGAAACGTGAGAACCTACAGTGACAACCTGGTGGAATATAGACAGAGAGGCAAGAAGGTCTGAGAGGGCTCCCTCCGGATTCAAACCGCGGACCTCTTGCTTCACTGATGGTGGCATACCGGTATATATTGACATATAAGCTACGTGACAAAACCTGATAATGACAGTGAAAATCACAATTAAGGCGCTAAATGAACACGTCGGGGTACTATCGAGCACAGGGAATCCAATCCTAATCAGGCGCTCGCTTCCCATTTCCAATTGCGCAAGTATCTCTTACTGTTCTTCGATGTATTCTGGATATTGCATTCATCCTTTTCAGCGATTTTATGTTCTTCTTCAATTCTCTATTTACAGACTGTAAGGAATCATCCCCCATCAAACCAATTTCTATTTCCATACGAGGAAACGTTCAACGTGAGCCATATATGTAATATGCCAGATATTGAATACGACTTGAAATGAGCTAATACGCGAGAACAAACAGGTTCGTAAGCTTGAACACTCCTCAGTTGGTTCCATATAGGTCGTGGCAGGATCGTTAAGATACCAGGGTGGTAAAAAACAGAAATCAGGATGCAGGTGAAATACCCTGTATGCCGTTAGTTCAATTGTCCAGAATTAGGCCTACAAAATTACACGCTCGATGCAATATGACTGCATGTGAATAAAGTATACGGAAAATAAACAATAAGGTCATCAGTGGCGACTATCCATAATTTTACCCAAATGAATGATGGCTACATCTCCACACTAACCAAAGTAATTCACCGTAATCACTCTTAGAGCGGAAACAACAGCCCAGACTAAGCTGCTAAGTGCAACGTTCAATGCAAACTAGTTCCGCACGGCCCCACCGACGGGACTCCTGACGATGTATTCTAGAGTAGCCTGGTAGGGAATCAGCCTGAGCGGGAATACTGAGAGAGTTACTATCACACAGGTGGGGTTCGGCCTGAGCCATCTTAAATAAATATGGTCGCGCTGCTCCTCTTCCAGCTATACAGCTAGTGCAACAGTGCACGGCATGTTGCAAAGACTGAAGAACTGGAACAGGAGCACGGCGACCATATTTAGCATTAGTTTTGAGCATCGCCGAGGATTTCCCGTCCGGCACCCCGGGAATTCCCTTCGGGGAACTATGCTTACCGCGAATGAGGCTTGTAAATTTCAACAAAATTCAACAAAAACCAGTGCATGCTGCATAGACCGAAAATACTACCTATCTATATGTAAGTCTCCTCCTCAGTAATCAATAGTTCACCGACGAGAATTCACCGGGGTGCCGGACGGAAAATCCTCGGCGATGCTTGAAACTAATGCACCTCCTAATAATTACGCATTCACGTATTCCCTGCGATACATAACATCATAGCTATCCTCGGTGCTGCTACGTAAAAGGTCGGTTAACTTGTGTCATAACAAAACTACGGCATGTTCACTCTATGGGGTGAAACGTGTGGTGCCTAAAACGTTCTTCACAGCTTCACAACTCACGGTATTAGCAACTACGGTACGTTCCATCTTACCCTATAGTACGGTACCCAGGGTCTATTCGGGAAATATAAAATGTATTTCAGACCTGGGAATTACGCCCATGTCCCCAGTTTTTACCCACTGCATAGGGGCAAGCATGTAACATGCACACGCTAGCTGAAAAATAACATATCTTAAAGATGAAACAGCTTCAGAGAATGTGGATCTACAATCCCCGCCAAAAGTACTAGTTGGAACAAAAACTGCAAGTATTGAAAACTCTCCGCGCCCCCGATTCAGTGTAGAATTTTATCAGTGTCATTCCATTCTAAGAACATTTTTTCCAAGAACATTGAAACGAGGGGAAGAGGGGAAATCTTGCATTCCCTCAGACCAAATTGACCGTTCCACCAGCCTCAAAATACGGCAATACGGAAAGCTTCGTTCCAACACTTCTTGCGGGGATTGTAGGCTGTTTTGGTGGCTTGAAAGCACAACAATCCGAAATTGTCCAAAAAATTATCATTCGAAAGCACTTGCGTGAACGTGAACCTTTCTAAAACTAGACATTGGCTGATGAGGATCTGGCGTTGAAAAAAAGCTTTTACGCTGGTGATCGTCAGACAGTAGGCTTTGCCCCCCCCCCCAAACAAAAAATCTTCACCATTTCAAATTGTTGATTTCACAAGCTTTGTAAAGATCTCAAACGAACGTGGTGTATTCCAATTAGGAAATAACTAGCGATTTTAGGCAGTGATCATTAGTCTTTATATCAAAGTGATGATTTCTAATATGCAGTGTCCAAGAGAGATTGCTTGTAATTAGGAGACCGAATTATGAATGTTCTTCCACCAGTTCGGAGGGTGTATCATACATGAAATACTGGGACTGCAGAATTAACTAGGTCAATCTGCCAAGACTTGTTAAACTCATCCAGGTATTTTTCGAAAATATACGACTATCATTGGCTGAACCAATAGTTCCGTACAAGATGCAGGCATTCGCGCCTATTCGAATGGTAGAGTTTATACGCGCGTGATGGCAAATCATTGATATACAGCAGTGGCGTAGCCAGAAGTGAAGTTACAAGGGGCGTAATCCAGGGTGGCGCCCACCCTCGGAGGTCTGGGGGAGTATGCCCCCAGACCTCCGAGGGTGGGCGCCACCCTTGGAATAATAAAACATTTTCCTGCAATCTGAGCATATTCTGGGCTAATTTCTGTGATGACATTTTTTGTTACTTGTCTGCCTTATTTAGTTTTATTGATTTTTCCTGGCCGGCAAACGGGGAGGGGGGGGGGGGGAGGCGAACGTCTGCTCCGCCCTATGCTGGCTACGCCACAGTACAGAGAGAATAATAATGGACCAAGGCGAAGGTGGGGAACCGAAAAAAACCTTGGGGATCCCCCCGTCTTCTGACGTTCACACTTAGTGACGATTTCTCACCATTATTTACAACACGCTGGGTACGATGATTCAAAACAAGTCACCCATGTGGGATTTTTGACAGATATACCGTAATTTAGTGCTTGTACGCCAGACGCTCATGTGGTACGGTACCTTAATTGTGGGGAGCTTTGCTGTAATCTGCGATCACTACATCAGTTTATTGAGACTACATCGTTGATACTTATAGCCAATTGAGTCTTACAGAAGTGATTCTTTAGAAAACCATATCGAACAGTCGTCTTGAGTTCAGTCGATCCAAATCAGTTAAAAGATGGTGGTGATTGATGCGTTTTCCGATACTTTACATGGAATGGAGGTCAGTGAGAATGGCCAGGAATTACAATGATCTGTTTTGGTTTCCCTATTTGAAAAGAGGTTATTACAACAATGTTCCCGTTTCGGGGCAACTGATCGATAACCACTGTTGATCAATTTCTGTATTGTTTTCAGTCACCAATGTATTATAGATGGTACATTACATGTGATGTGTGACAGCTGGCACGGTGGCCGAGAAGAGCAGGTTTGTTCGTCCTTGCATGTGCACCAACCGTCGACTCGTCAGTTAACGTAACTTGACGTACTGACATCTCTCATCTTCAGTACGAGTGTGCGACCATAGTACGATAGGGTGTGTACCATATGCAGCCCCGGTGTACGACCATAGTACGATAGGGTGTGTACCATATGCAGTCCCGGTGTACGATGAGATGATGAGGCAGTGGGTGAAACACATGGAAAAGGATAAATGAGGAAAGTGAACAGCATTGAGAAATCAGAATTAGCCAAGACGGGCAAATAGAATTGGGAAATCTATGAGGAGAGAGAGGACTGAAGGGGAGGAGAAAGAATGGACAGGGGCGTAAATACACAATTTTCCAGGGAGTGTGAATATTGGGACCGACAAGATGTTCTGTCTGAGACCGACTTTTTCGATTGACTATTTTTCATTTCCCCAGGTTTTTCGGCGACCATGGTGAAGTTTACGACAAGGGGGATGGGGAGGGGTGGCCAATCTTTCCGTAGGGTGGCTTCCGTACAACGGTCCATTTGTTACAGTTTTCATGGCATTCTTCGTTCACGAACATCCATCTTCGGGGGTCTATTCAAGGTTCCTTAAAAATCAGCTTTGGCCGCTCAGAGAACGACTCAAATCTTTGGATGAAAGCAAAGGATTTGAAGCGAAAAATACGTATACCAATGTGTGCATTTCCCCTTAAACTCAAGTCAAATCATGGAAGGTAAACGAATGATGATGGAAATGAAGCGGGGATGGATAGAGAGGGAACCTACTGAATGCATATAGTCAGGAGAACCATGGTAGAGGTTTTGACAATCAGATTCAACGTATGGAGTCAACACAGGGAGCGGATAGTAACCTCCCCTTGACGTGACACGTCAGACGGAAGAAAATGTAACGTTTGTGAACTGTATGTATAGTAACGCAGTTATGCAGTAACAAGTTATACGTACACTTAATTCTATGGCGCGAACAGAGGAGGTATATAGGCCAGTTCACTCTACAGGGCCCTAGCCGAATCAATTAGAAGTCGAATCAAATGGGCACCCGCTGGGATGAAAGATCAAATACATTTTATTCATACACGCTGAGGATTAACAAGTGGAGTGCTTGTAAAACAGAGGAGATGCTATCGAGCTTATTAAGTAAGAGAGAGGTACCACGCGCTGCAGCCCATCGAATACTCTGAAGTATAAAGATGTAGTAAGGGGAGGGGTTGCGGGCGTGGATGGGTGGGGGGGTCGGGTTTGCAAGCGGTACCATCTACTTTTGCGATAACTGGCGAACAGGACTCGATTGTTACGCGAGGATACCTGGGACCCTGGATCCTTGAGCGAAAGCCAATTCAACATGACGTGGCGTGGTGGCGTGACATGCCGTCGGGTTGTAATTGTGTGATATTCGTCACAGCAAAGTGAAGGATAAATGAATTAGTCAGGTTTCGCTATGTTCAAAAATATTAGTTCGTTGGTAGTTTTGGGAAGATTTGCAGATATATACATTTTTTAAAGCTGTATAATTGTGTAAGCAATCAGAAAACTAATGTTTACCATTCGCTGGACGCATATATGGCGGCCATCTTGGATTTTCAAAATGGCCGCTTCAGAATGGGGGCTTCTCAATATCTCGACACCTAGAGGAACCAGAGTCCTGATTATAATGGCTAAATTCATGTAATTTCGTTGGAATTTTGGGGACATTTGTATATCTATACATTTTGGAAATTGTATAGTGACACAAATCGCAAGATTGTACAGGTTGTACTGGTTGACGGTATTGTGGTCGTAAAGAAGCTGACAAAGAAATCGGCCAGGACACGTAGTGACCGTCAAGGATCTGAGTGAATGTTTTAATGCCAGACTGATGTCTTTGACGCGAAACTGTGATGATATCATTTTTGGTGTTTGATACTTACAAGGCTGACTCCCTGAAGGGTACCACAAGAGAGAAACGAAGACAAGGGACGGACCCGGTCCAATATCAGATCAGAGATGACCCCACATCAAACACATCCTGATGAGCCGTTTTCCCTTCCCATGACAAGAGGACTCTGGAGTACTACAAAGACTCGTCCAAGTTGGTCATCACATCGACCTCAAAACATACCATGAGCAACAGGAGCTGTTCTTTGAAGACAACAACCATGAAGAGGCAGACACACTGCTGATCCACCAGGCAGTGCTAGCTCACAGTGCAAACCACCTCACTCACTCACTCACTCACTTATGGAGCACATGCCTGGAATGCACCTAGCCGCACAGTCCACCCGCCCGGCGTCCTTCGGGCAAACAACCACGCCTGAGCCTGGCCCATCCCCCACTCCCCGAGGTACCATCGAAACTGCGCCAACCATGAGCTACGGGGCGTCCCGTCGGTCGGCCCAACCCACCGGATCTCGTTCACACAGGACACGGTGGCAGGTTCGTCCGCCAGGAAGCGCGCCATATGCCCAAAGAGCGCAGTTGGCGAACGCGAATCGGGCAGCTAACCTTCACCATCCCCACATCCATGTCGATGGCCTCCGGAGTGATCCAAGTGCAACCAGTACTGCAAACTCTAGGTTCGGAGAGAGCAATGGCTCTGCCAGCCTTCCATGCATTTTTCAGAGGCAGACACCACTGGGAGGTTCTCTCGTAAAGGCAAAGCAACCTGACTGCAAGTCTACCTAAGAGCGGACGAAGAAGTCGCAAAGGCATTGTAGATGTTCTCGGGTGCTACTGACGTCACTGATGACCTGCACTCTACATTGGCTACGACTCTGCTGCATACTCACCAAAGGGGATCCGGATTGCGAGCATCTCCGAGCTGCGATGGCATCTGTTTTGCAAGTATATGGCTGAAAGTGACACACTTGGGACCCAATGGTCAGTCAAGCCCGTCACTAACTACTGAGGTGCTCCCAGCTCCCACAGCCATCATCGAGATGGTAAGATGCCAGTGCAAACTGTTCTACAGATCGATGTTCTTGCAGGTTCAATAAACCTGTCGTGTACAGACCTCTGCCAGTGCTGCACTCAGTGAGGACTCTGGGAATGACATATTGATAGCCAGTAACAGTGATGATGGTGAGAGTGATAATATTTTCTGAAGATCATGATGATGGTCTGATAGTCCTTGCCCTTGAAGTTTAGTGATGAACAATAATCATCGTCGGAAGTGCCATTTCTGGCTCAGTTCTTGACATCATCTACCATCATCTACATCTGTCATTAGGTTTAGCATATTGTACTTGTGCCATTGGATTCCTCACCCATGTTAATATATCCATTAGAACTATGATTCTGGGTCGCCTAGATGCTGGAATATTGGGAAACCTTCATTTAGCAACGACGCTTGACCATTTGAAACTCCAAGAGGCCGTCATATATGGCGTTGGCAAATGGCACCTTGGTTCTGATTGATTACACTGTACAGTTTTCCAAAACGTATAGATCTGCAATCTCCCAAATATTCCAACAAAATTCATATGAATTTGACTAAATAGACCAAGTCGTTAGGTAATGTTGTATTAAGCCCGCGTCACAAGGTTTGTCGGAGTGTATCGAACACCACCTGAACTCATTTGGGGTGACAGCATCGTTCAAACACATGAAAACCTAGTCAATTCGAGAACAGATTGCCGAAAAGCAACGCCCCGTCTTTGAATAGTACAGAATCGATAGGCTGTTTCGGAATGATCTGCTGGATAAACAACAAGGTATACGATATCGCCCGAATCAACACATGCGGCCGGCCAGTACTGACGAGGCCCGGAGTTCGGCAGTGTATGTCCACATCAGGGAGACTAGTCGCGACATACGAGAGAATGTTGTGGTATTTAATCGAGAGGAGCAGTGCATCGACGATGAATTAAGGAAGCCATCTGTCGATGAAGGCCAGACCAGGGGAGCTACGTTTCAACCGGTTTTACAACTGGGAGAGGCAATTGATACGGACCACGAAGGAATTTTCAGTAAAATGTAGGCCTAATTCTCCTTAATGTACCCAAATGAAAAAGATATCGATCTAGACCTATCAGACATCGAGGTACGCAACGGTCTCATCAGGCAGTATGAGGATACGTACAGACGTTATATGGCTCTACATTTTGTATGCAAATTGCAGCTCTCAAAATGTCGTTGATTGGCATTCCAAGTTCTCCCAAATGTATACTGTTGTCGTCTCCAGCCGGTGTTTCGTACTGGATTAACCGGCTAATTCACTTTACACACTATATGAACTTACATACATAGGTCACGTGGTATCTATGAATGATGAAGTCAATATCAGGTGTAAGTTCTGCTATGGTTCTGTATTCATACTCACGGCTGGGGGAACCCATATCAGCGGAGCATATCATCATTTGCGATTTACCGTTTCCAGACAACAACGAACGAGAATCCACTAAAGTTCGCTAACACAAATCCTTTGACTTGAATCCCTCATTACCAGCGCCCACTTGTTTCAGTTTAAACAGAAGTCACGGTGTCACATCCACACGTACACCACGTACTTTTATATATATGGTTTACAGAAAACAAACACGAAGACATCACCATACCACGTGTCGGTGTTCGGCAAAGAATCCGAAGAAAGGTGATAAAGATGTCTGGTACATTTATCAGCCAGTCTGGCATCTTGTTTAATAATTCCAGCATATTTTTTTCCATAGACGACTTGGCAACCCTTCCCTTCACTATCACCATATATGACTAATGGATATTCTAACTTGCAGTTCAACAGGACAAACCTCAATAAACCAGTCCGTGTCGGAATTAGTAGCGCGTGACGCTGTTCTGAGAATGGGGAGATATACGCCGATATACTGCCACTCAAGTATAACAAATATTTACTACAGACTCGAGGGGTCTTTGTGTCTGCAGGTCAACGTGTCGATATATGACTCCTGAATTTTGATGAACGAATATCAATCGGAAAGGAAATAGACCCACAGACTGTAAACGGACGTGAAGGAGCTTCTGTATTATATATCATAACCATGCTGAATGTAGCATGCGACGGCAGTGGTGGTCGGCTTACGTGCGGATGGTTACACTCGTGAACTGCAACAAATCACAGTTAGTCTGCAAGTATGCAATTAGTTGGCTGTCCGTAGCCCTTGTCATTTCGTAGTCTATGAACGGATCTTCGGATCTTCAGCAATACGTCCGGACCGAGACAGCCGCTCTGGCTACGAATCTACGAATTCAACCACCAGACAGACAAAAAGTAAGTTAGGTAAGAGTTCATTTATCTCTTCACAGAAGACATACTTTCGTCATTTCCCTGCTGGACTGGGTGATGACTCGTCAGACGAACTGTTTAGCGGGAAATGATCACGCTACATGCATTCTCGACTAGTTAACTGTGCTGGCCGCTGCGTCCAGTTCTCAGATCACACTAAACCCGGAAAAGTTTATTAGGCAATACTAAACCGGTAATCTAGTAAACTAGTCGAGTTAACTAGTCCAGCCGACGGGACATAGCAAGGGCGCAGCCACTGTTGAAAGTTGGGGGGGGGGGCAAGGGGGGCAAACGCATATTGATGGGGGATCCGAACCGTAGTAACCTAAAACCACTGTGTGGAAAAAAGACTCATATGTGGGAGCCTTCCCGACAAGTTGGGGGTCATGACCCGGATCCCCCTAGTGGCTGGCCCTTGGTACATAAACAAACTGGCCATACCCTGTTAGCCTGCTAAAACGACGATTATGAGGGAGCCTTTCATGATAAAATAGGGGGGCTATCGTTTCTCCGTATACATGGTCGAATATACCGACAAATCACCGATTGTTAAAGTGTCATCCTGCCCATATGAGTGAATGATCGCCTGAACGAGGTAAAACAAGTCAAACGCCTGTTTCCACAGGCTCATGTAGGCCTAACCGTTAGGCGCAATTCACAGGCGCCCGAAAAAATGTAAGTAAGGTTAAGTTATCATATATATCTTCCTGTGTTTGATTGGCCAAAGAGATATCTTCATCAAGGCTAACTTGTGCCCGCTCCTCGAGTCTGTAATATACACGTGAGTCGTACTATGAAAGGCTGTGCTAGAATTAAGTATGGCTGCCACACTTAGGCAGTACTACCATGTTTATATCTACGAAGGATTTAGTCACATTAAACTATGGTTATAGTGGACGTGGCTCCTCCACTCACTACAATTTACGTATTGGACTCGACTCGTATTGAAAACGAAAAACAAGACAGATGGTTTCGAAGGACGCTGGTTACAAACCGTGGTTGTCCTGTGGTCTATACATTTAGTATGAATAAGCCTGCAACATATTTCGTATACGAACAAACAGAAACATAGGGGGACAACACTTTAAAGGCACGAGCGGTCGATTGTTTTCAATAATAAACCAAACAATAAGCACAATTTCAGAGCTAGTGACGCTCCGAATACTCATGTTTGTGCCGTTAACAGGAGAAAGTGGTTACTTCTTTTCTTGTTCTGATTTCAGTCTACACAAATAAGTGGTGCTTCAATAATTCTAAATGGTAGGGATATTGTTTGTACAGACTGTAATTTTAAGAATTTGACAAAATGTAATATTCCGTAGGAGAGGGATGCGACATAACTCCCTAAATAGCTGATGGAGTTTTTCTTATCCTTGACGAAATCAGAGGAGTATATGGAGCGTATGACATGTGTGTATGTGTAGCATTGGGTGTATGTAGATAGTGTGTATGGTGTGTGACGCCGGCTCGTGAACACGACACACGAACCTGACTGGATGGATCAAGCTTTTTAAGCCATTAGCATGTGTGTTAACCGTGATGAGTCCGGAACCGGTGTTTTTAGCCTAGATCAACTGGCATCCTTAGTTGTTTTGTGAACAGATGTCAAAGTCTGGAACCCTTCGAACATATTATACGATATAGGAGTCCAGAACCAGTCCCAGGAATTACTTGAAGTTCCATTCAGCACTTATTTCATGTCCTCCCACCCACGAAAGCGATTTGAAAAAATCTGTCGGTCGAAAACGATGATAGTTATTGGGGCAAAATTCGTAATTTAGTGGGGAATAGGGTCCACAGTGCGGACGCGGACGGGCGACCGGGGAACATTCTACAGTTTCTTGCGGCCGGTTTACGGTTGCCGGGTGCATAGGCGTCAATCCATCTTTCAGAAGGGCTGGGGGGGTGGGGGAAGGGAACATAAAGGGAATGAACAACAGTCGGGGGGGGGGGGGGGGGGGGGGGGTGGGGGGGGGGGGGACGGGGGACATACATAACTCGCCGCCAAGGGGGGGGACATCATCATAACCTCCCTCGCCCGCCAAAAAAAAAAATTACTGTGTGAAAAAATGAAAGTCACAATGGGAGCATCCTTTCTCACCTCAAAATGGTGGGGGAGGGGCGGGGCACGTCCCGTCCCCCGCAGGATGAACGCCCATGGCCGGCGGGTTTTTCATGAAAATTAACCAGGACGCTGATCACTATTCTCTCCAAGAGTAGAAATGGTTTGAGTGATGTGATTTTGACTGAAGTTTTTCTGTAAGAGAGGATCCATCGAACGATGGCATTTATGTGCAGTATCACGATGGCTTATTTTTGGAATATTTTCGAAGGGTCGAATTGAACTTTTAAGCGTAATTTACCCTCGAGATTTTCTCATGGGTATTTTTATTATACTTGACTTATATATATGAAATACACTGAAAATCCTCATTAGAATATTCAACTCCCCTCTTGAACTGTGGACAGTGAACTGGCTGATCGGCCCGATTTCACTGACATTAAAAATCGGGAACGCCTTTCCCAAGTGGATATCCCTGCGGACCAGCTGGTATTTCGACCTTTGAAGTGTTAAATGTATGGGAACGGGGATTTTGTTTTTGACCGTGAAAATGAAACAGCGACTGGGGAGGGCTAAAACTGACAGAAATGGAAATATATTTGAAAGAAATGGGGTAGTGGGAAGAAGGAAAAGAATGGGGTATGGGTTGTGAGCTATGGGATTGACATATATTTTTCTCAGAAAATGCCCAGGAAACGTAAATGATGGAGACTAGCATCGACCGACAACAACGAAAACATTCCAAACGAGTCACTTTTCACAACGTCGCAAAATTGAGTCTGTCGTTTTTATGCTCGAAATTGAATCGATTTTGATAATTGAAACGTTTATTTCATCTACTATTGCCAACGATCCGAATTGGATCCGACAATGGAAATGAGAGAATGCGAATAATTCAATCATTTCATTTTGTTGAAGACTTCTCAGACTCCGCGGTATAAACCACAATAATGTGGCACCGGTCATAAGGAGGGTCATTAGCTATGGCACCCGGATCAAGGGGCAGTTTCTGTAATGTTTGCATCTAGGCATGTTCATCGTAATAATTCTTCCCTCTTAATTTGCCAGCTAAGCCTTAATCCACCCTGCTGGGGATTTAACGAGAACAACGCAGTAATTCCGGGACCAACATCCACGGGTTATCTCAAACCGCGTTTCCACGAGTGTAATGGCTGCCCATATTGACCGCCTGTTGCCAAAACTCGATGAAGTCTGCCGGTGTCCGATCTGCTCGAATCGACTTAGCGATCCTAAGCTACTGACTTGTCCCTCCTCGATTCTGTCGGGACTGCCTGGAGGTGAAACTCCGAGAAAAGAGCGAGAGTGGTTTATTTACGTGCCCGATATGTCGGACCTCGATGGAGGTGCCTCGGAAGGCCTATGAGCATAGCACTGACCGACGCATGGAGAACATAATCAGATGCACCGAGGTAATAACGGCGCTGAAGGATACCCAGGCAGCTCGTGACTGTGGTGAATGTTCTACCGCGAAAAGCTGTAGCAGTTATTGCTTTAAATGTTCTTATTATATATGTGACGAGTGTCAACACTTCCACGTCACCAGGGCTTCTTTAAAGAGTCACCAAGATTCTGTTCTTTCTCTGAGGGAAACCAACGGGAACGAGCTAACGGTTGAGGACATAGAGCGAGTTCAAACACACACTGGTATAATCAGTCACCACAAGAATATGTTCCAACGTCTGGTCTGTGTCAGTTGTGATGAAGTGTTCATCTGTGAACTTTGTGCCACTCGGTATCACAGAGGACACCAAATTGAGGATGTCACATCCGTGGCGAAGCAGTCGTTCGACCAGCTTCAGAGCAAGACAAAACAGTTGGCCTCGACTAAGGGTCGAATGGAGGAAGTAGTGTCTAAGATAGATTTCATGCAGAGCGAGCAGGGCAAACATGAACTGTATCGCAGATTAGAGATGTCCCACCAAAGAAACGTATCACTGATAAAAGTAGGGAAGTGCCTAATTGAGTCAGAAGCAGAGCGTAGGTGCTTGGAGATAAGGAATCAATTTAAGGCCCAAAAATCCAAAATCGAGCATATGGTAGAGGCTATCAATGAAGAAATTAGGAAGGAATATCAAACCACGTTGAATAAAATAATTGAGTCTGAGAAGAGGGAGTTAGAGAGTGTAACCACAAGAAAGGAAAACCAGCTTAACAGAAGCCAGCAACAAACGGAGATTCGAATCAAAACTTCGAGCGTTTGGCAGAACTGATAGATGCGTTGAAGTTAGAAGAGGCGAGGTGTACAATTCAGCTGTTTATTGTAAAACAATGATCTCTTCAAAACAGTTGAAAATACATGTCTCTCTCTGAACGAATGCTGAACTTAGGCAATAACATGGAGATTATCGAATGTTCGAGCACGGTCTGTGCGGGTATACAGGATCTACTTTTCAGAATGAATAGGCAAATTGCATCACTGGAGTCGTTACTGTTGAGGCAAACTACCCTTATAATGTCCCGACCGTACAGCTTCTGGAATATGATTCGGAGGCCACAGCAGAACAGCCGAGCTCAGAAAGCGATTTAAGGTCCGGAACCCTTCGGCGACAACAGTGACAGTATCATTGTGAGCTCCAAAGGGAGTTAGCGTGGTCTCCGCCCACGGTCCTTGCAAGTCGCATTTCTCCGTTATCGATATCAACGGAGAACTCATCAGGATACAACCTTTCGGAAGCACTATTATATCTCCGAATAGACTCTGCACTCCGATGAAGCAAAACGAGATGGCAATGGTGTGTCCTCCAAACGAGATCAGCGTGTGGAGTTTACACCGGGACAAAGAGGTCTCAGTCGTCGGATGACTGACGTACTAGACCTGAGTAGACACGGCGGAGTGAGGTGCGTCACTTCTGACCCTTGCACCAATTCCTTGTACGTTGGATTCTTCGACTGCCGGAAGATCTACGTCTTCGACGAGCGACTCCAATATCGCAAGTTCATCGCCCTCAGCCAGTGTCCTAAGTGGCCGTACGACCTGCACATCAGCCAAAAAAACAGCTCCTCGTCTGTGATTTGTCCGGCCGGGTAGCGTTTGCTGTCGACTTGACCGGGAACCTCTCTACAGGTTCGGCAAACCGAGTGGGGACTCTGAGGAGTGGCGTCCCTTGAGCGTATGCGCAGACGGGTGTGGGCTTGTTTACGTGCTGTGGCAGAACGCACGCTGCACCAAGGCTATGGTTGTACAGTACGGTGGGAATGACGGCAGTATATCGCGACCAGACAAGTCACTAAGGACGCCTGTCGTATTACCACTCTGGAAACGACAACAGAGAGGAAACTGCTGCTTATAACTCAGAAATTGAGGAAGCTGCAAACATTCAGTTTGGTGAGTTTATTCATGAATTTGAAGGTAAAGTCCAGCCAAATTAATACTCCTTTTGGTGTTATGTTATTAAAGAGAATGAAACATCATTCAAATATCACTTCGTTCCAGGTTTATAGCATGTTCGGTTAGGAAGATATTGCTTCCTCAAATTTCATATAATTTGTGATTTGGGCAAACTGGCAACCTTTTTATGATGTCATATCTACCATAGTGTAAGGAAATAGTCAAAATTCGTAGATATGACGTCATCAAATGTGCCAATTTGCAAAATTGCCAACTAAGCAGTGATGAATTAATTGTCTCTCAAATCAAAATTCGTAACTTTCTAACCGAGCATGCTATGAACATGGAACAAAGTTTGTTGGCAAGAAGTGATGGCTGATTCTCAACTACACAATAATTTAAATATTCAGCTGGACTTTCCCTTTAACGTGCGTTGTTAGTGAATTTTTTTTTTTTTTTTTTTTTTTTTTAACGAAAAACAACAAATAACTCAAATGTCAAATCCAGTTATTTTGGATCCAATGAGCTGTCAGAAACCAAACCAGCGGCTCCAACAGAATGTTTCAAACGCACAACCAAATCGATTTGATATTTGTATGTAGAGCTACGTATATAAAGCCTACATTTTGTTCCCTACATCTTGTGGTATTCTCAATGTGTTCACCTCCTGCGCGGTGGTTGGCATTGACGTTGATATATACAGAGCTCGCAGTTTACATGCACGCCATTGTCGTGAGGCCATGCTCAGGTACGTTCTACAGTTGGCCTAACCTGGCCTGTGAAGTCTTTAGTTTAGTATAGGTTCCAGAGCAGCTTTCGTTATTTGCATTGTAACGACACAGTTGAGTAAACTCATAAACACCCTGGATAATGAACATTGAAGCGTTCTTAGCATATTTTTCTCTGCTAAAAATAAACACTGGCGATTTTTTTTTTTTTTTGGGCAGGTTTCGCATGCATGAGTGAGTCCATCAACCGTCTCTATACTACAAAGCATTATAGTTACTATTGTGCCCGTCCTTTGCTTTGCAATTAAGCGTTCTACAACGTATAGCTTGTGACATGCTTGAGTCATGGGCGTCGATCTGGGGGGGGGGGGCAGGGGGATCACGTTCCCCCACGTTTCGAAGTGGGGGGGGGACATCATATCAAATGTCCCCCCCCCCCACTTTTTGATCCTCGATGGAGACGAAATTACATGTCCGTTTACACACGTATTTGTTAAGTTTCTATGTGCGATGAAAATACTGAGAAAGCAGCCTTACAAAGACCACAATAGCCTTGATTTCAACCTGATTGTCCACAATTTCCGCGCGCTACGCGCGCAGACGACCTGCGCCTCCTGTTTCTTTAGTGTCGTGAGCAATGCATCTTGGAGGTTTATTCTGGGGACATGAAGCTTCTATGCAAGTATTCTCACTCAGAAACATAAGTGAGGCTATAATCTTTTTTTTTTTTTAAATAAAGATCGACTCACAATAAAATGTCCATTGATAGCACGAGCGGCGTTGGCATATCGAGGCGGATGAAGGGTCAGACTGCTCCAACACATTATGGAAGTTAAAGCAAGTTTGCAGATCGAGGAACAACCGCTTGGGCAAATAATAGCAACAATTAGGGACAGGCACACCTGCCAAAGTGGATAAATTGCTCAGTGCCAGCAGAGTGTCGCGATTTCTCTTGTCGAAAGCCCGATGAATGAGCAAAAGTTTGTCAATCTTGTCAAGGTCGGACGTTGTGGTTTTAGTCCAAATTTCCAGAGGCCAATACACATAATTGTGATCGGCGCTGCCTGGAAAATATTTGTCTCCCTTCATACGCCGTCAGTCTTTTAACACACCTATTTTTCACATGTTACAGGCAAACGCCGTATTACTTTCAACAAGAGTTTCAATTTCGTGGCTGCATGACTCTCTCAACAAATGTTAAACTTATGTGTTAGCCTATATCAATAAGTAGCCGAGATCTTCGAATTTCAAAATTAGAAATACATTCCAGATCAATTCTCCACAATGCACCGTGCCAAATCACACTCTTCCCTAAGCCAAGGGTTTCCTAACTGGGGTGCATGAACCCCCAGGGGGGTGCATGGGCCCCTTCCAGGGGGTTCGTGAAACATTTCTGAAATTATGAATTTTCAGGAGCATGTTGCAAATGATATATCATCTCTGGTCGCCATTCGATTACAATCAGTTTTATTAAGCATTAATGATTCACTTGAATTGAGGGATCTGTGAAACGTCGCAATCACAGTAATTGTACTATACCATTGACTTGATCTTTTACAAGGCACCGTTGAGCGTATTTTATATTTTATCACTCAGATGTCTTGAAAACTGGGGGTTCGTGGACAAATCTGGCCTCCACAGGGGGTTCGTTAGGGAGGAAAAGTAGGGGAAACCCATGACTTAAGCTGTCCCGACAGAGTGCGGAACTAAAGGGGTCGATCGGTAAGGGGTATCTCTTCTCCAACTCGCGAAAATGTTACTTTGCCAGGGCGAAAAACTATATTTTGCACAGCAATTCTGCAGAATATCAGTATATTAAATGCAATAGGCTATATTATTACTAACATTTTTCGAGAGTTGAAAAAAAAATATTTGCAACTGAAATAAGGCACAACAATATAGGGCCTCAATCAGGGCTGAAAAAGCGACCCTTCCGAATCCTCTTTTATTTTGATCGATGTCCAAACAAATATGCCGGAATTTTGTCCGTTTCGGATCCTGAGAGTTGTTTCGCTTGTCAGTCTTGTGACCAACGTGCACCGAAAGCTATGAGATTCCTGTGCAAACTATTTTCATGAGTGCAATTTTGTAACTCGGGCATATTTTACAAATAGCCGGCTAGACATTGCATTTCTAGCCAGCTGAAGGCATAGATGTACGATGCACTCCAACTTGAACAATATATATCTTGCACTTCAATTTCAACAGAAACACTTCGTGGACCCATGGTCCGGAACAGACAGCAAAAGAATTGTGGAGCGAGTCGATATATTTCCTACAGTTAATGGCTATATAGGAATGTATATGTTAGTTACCAAAAACCCAGCAAGAAAGGTGTAATTCTAGCAAAGATGAGGAGCAATTCTTTAAATTATAGACTATACCAGGAAACGTGCGAAAACTAGCACCTTTCCACTTGTGTGTTCTACTTCATGGGATGCAACAAATTCGAACAACTTTGTGATATCAGCCAAAAATTTCATCGAAAGAAACGGGTAAGAGGCAAAACAAAAATTTATAACCTGGGTTCTCTAGAATGGCTTACCGGTCTGACTTCCAGGCGTTCCCCCTATAGAACACAACTGAAGACATTCGGTGGTCCCATGGAAGGTAGGATTCAGTACGACCAATAACCAAAAGAAGAGAACTTACTATCCTTGGAGCCTAGAGGTTAGCACATTTTGGCACGAGAAAATCACATTTTAGAGCATGGATTTGCCCCTAAAGACAAAACTTTTCAAAGGGTACGGGCAAACCCGGAGTCCCCTCTCACAGCGCCCTAGTAAATGTTAGCCCCTCGCCTAGTCAGAAATGTCTTACGTCAATGCTGCCAACAGAGTGAAGAATGAATCTAGAACCATCAGTGACCAGCAGAACATGAAATCACATGGCACTTACTAATTCCGCAAGGCAATAATACCTTCACCCAATAAATCATTCGAGTTACGCCCCAGTCTGGACAAGAGTAACTAGGCTACATAGTTGTTCACAATTTACTAATTGTAAATCCAAACTGCTTTGATTTCTAGCTAAGGAATTACCAATCGCGTAGCCCTTCAAAGAGCGCAAAGTTTTTCTGGGATGAGAAATGCGGGGGAAATTTGGACAGAAAAAAAGGCAAAAGTGAAGGAAATGCCCAAAATGTCTGCCTGAAAAACATGCATTTTTTTTCGCGCGCTCCGCACGCGAAGGTGTTATTCTGTCTTTCTATTCAGACAAAACATTTTCTGCCCTATATTAGAAAGAAGCCGTACACCTATGCAGCGCATCAGCTTTTTTTTCTTTCGAACCGCATATCGCTAATTGGCAAACATTTTATACAACTCGGGCTTGTGAGGGATTTTTTTTGTCAACCCCAATTTAGGTGACAATATAAATCGGTAGAGTACTTCACGGATGCGTACAGAACTGGGGAAGTTGGGGCGAATCAGTCATAATATACGAGGTCGGGTCGGGAGTCGCAGGAAAAATTGAGAGTGAAAACACAAACGAAAAATACCCAAATCTGGAGAAATAATGGAATTTTTTTTTGGCAAAGTAAAAATTAAAAGTTTTTTAATATGAATTAAATATTCCAAAACACACGAAAAATTCGTTTCGCATAAGTACTGATTTAAGTCGGTGTTGTGCATATAAACTGCAATGAAATCCACTAACCTTTTTGAGTATGGGTGAGTTGGTTTGCCCCAATCTACTGAACCTGTGAACGTGTACCGTGCACCTGGTCATAGCGGGTGTGCAGTGGTCACAGTGATAAGTCATAATTTGAAATTATCTCAGTCCACTATCAGGTGCGGATCCCAGGTGGAGATCTGGACCCCACTACGGCCGAAATCGAAGAATTACCAAGTAGTGCATACATTTTCAAATGTTTCGAGCGCAATGGTGTTTTTCTACCAGGCGTTGTGAATATGCGATGTAATGCTTCGAATCATTTGTTCACTCAAATAATTTCAGAAGCCTTGGAGGCAGACCCCCCCCCCCCCCCCCCTCATTTTTTCTGAGAATGAAAAATCCGGGCAAAAACATCATGGGAAAAATTTGGGAGGAAAAAAGGCAAAGTGGAAAAATGCCTTAATTTTTAACAAGAAAAAAAAAAAAAAAAAATCGCGCGCTTCGCGCGTGCTGGTACTTTCCGATGAGGGACTTGAAAAAATCGGGCAAATTTTTCTATGACCGCCAAATTGGAATGGTTCCGTACGCCTATGGCTTTCCCTTCATTCCCATCAGGGACCGTTCGGTAGACCGCTGAATCCCATGCAAACAAAGCCAGAGTAGAGAAGGTAATAAAGAGATACCATGTGTGATAAGCGATAAATCATCTTAGTATGCACAATGACAACTTTTTTGTTTGTCTCTTACTCAAATCACACATGTAGATGTTTGCTATGTGAGCCTGTCAAGTGCCGTTTCCGGCGATCTAGAGGGTATGAAAAGCTAAAAATTTCCTTTGTACGCTTCGCGCCAACCAATGGTGACGCTCCGCTTAGATGGTAAATTGCATTCGATTGTCCCCCCCCCACTTTTCAGGACGGATCGACGCCCATGGCTTGAGTAGCTTATAGTTCGCTTATACACGGTGTGCATTGTATCCCCCGTTAAGATACAATATCATAATAATAATGTCGTTTTAATAACGCTGGAAATGCCTAGAGAGCCTACGCGCGACACGTACAACATCATAAAGAAAGTTACAGATGCTGATCAGCAAGTTCGAACATCCGATAGAATTTGAGAACATTTCTCGAAAATATTCATTTTTTTTTCAATAAGCGTTATTGATTTACAAAGCAGGTGTATTGGTATTATGAGCATGCCTAAAACCTACCTAAACCGAACCGTGAGCTGTTGTCAGCCACGTCGCGGTCGTTTAGTGTTTCCGCTATGCAGAGAAAAAAACTAGCGCTATACCAGGGCGTTAGGCTGTACGTACATATACACCGATACCAGCATTGTAATCACGGTGTCCAAAGCCATATAGGAGATCAGGTAAAACAAGCAACCTATAATGACCACCCGTAGGAACGCTGCCCTTACAAAAAAAGGTGGGTAACCTTCGGGTCCTCCCGGCTGTCCATGAGCTATCCTGTCCACTTTGACGTAAGTCGATCTGCAAGCTATTGCATGGAACCGTCCAGAATCGTTGTTCACTCAATCACTGTCTCGCTCATGTGGAGCCACCTGAAAGACGGATATGGTAGGCCAAAGCTCAATTCGGAAAACCTGGATTCTCGACTGATAAATCAAGTTTACCGGCCGATAAATCAAGTTTACCGATCGATAAACAAAGTTTCTCGATCAAGAATCCACGTTTTCCGACGATAAACTTGATCATTGCCAATTATTCTTGTCAGGCTGTTTAAGCTACTGGTAAGACCTCACTGGAGTATTCCGTGAGAGTGTGGAATTCTTATTTCGCGAAAGATAAGCTGGTAATTGAGAACGTTCAAATGAGTGCTGGATTTAATTTTAATAATTTACTGTCTGTGAGATAGGCCGTATGAAGACAGATCGAAGTGCGTGGTCTGACTTCAGTGGAGCTAAGGCTAATTCGGGAAGATTTGATTCAGGTTTTAAAATTGTCCGTGGTTTCGAGTCCTCCTTTCGACCACTTTTTTAATGTTCTAATGTCATCGCTAATACTGTAATAGGGGCGAATGCCTCAAGCTTCGTTGGAGCATTATTTGGCCTGTCGTAGATGGCATGCCATCGATGCAATGCAGCCTAGTAGAGTCATAATATTTCCTAATTTGCTAGACTTCACCCTCGAGTTCCTAATTACTGCTAGAAGTTCAAAGCTGATTTGGCAATGGGAATCGTTGCGTTAGTGTGCCCCGCCTATTTTTAACCCTATTCTTTAATCTGGACCCCGGTGTCTCTGGCTCTGATTTCGATATTGTACTGTTATCCTCCACAGACCACGCAGGTAGAGGTTTATTCCTGAGCCGTAGATGCCCCCAGTGGCGAGAGAGACACATACAACTGCTCCCAGCAAGAAACAGAGGAATCAAATGACCAATTTCGGAACCTCAATTTCCTAGATACAACGGTGTGAGGAAGACTCGCGTGACGTGTTTAAGTTTAGTGTGTAAAAAGAAATTATAATCCTGGTATATTTCCAGTACTAAACACGGGCTGGAGACCACACAGGAATGGGAGAACTTGAATTGGCGATCGACGGAACTTTTTGAATATTTTCACTGTGTGCAAGTTGCATGCAAAGATAAAATGCAGGGCCTATATCGCGTCAGGTACGCATTCTACTGCTTAAATCGGAACGAACCTCAGTAACAACCACTGCATGATATTACAGCAAAACCATGAAGTGAAGACCTCGTCCATCGCAACTGGAAGTATAGCCACCTAGAGAGAGAGAGAGAAAAAAAAAAGAAAAAAAACGTCTAGTGACTGCTGGAATCGAACCAAGGATCTTTGCTTGCAGTGCCTTACTCACTGTTACCACTTTGATATTCTTCCGCCTAATGGTTATAACATAGTTATATAGTGTACGGAGCATATAATATATCGAACATAAGCAATCCGGTGAATTACCTTGTCAAATATATATACCGGTAATTTCAGTTCGCATACCACTGCATCAGCTGACCGGGAGGAAACATCAGTGGAAGGGAATCACCAATTGGTACTTCTTCACAAATAGAAATTACTACAGAGGAAGTTTAATCTTACCACAGTCGCTGAAGAAACTGTCGTTGTGTTTAATACAATAGAGACAAACTTCTTTCTCGATTGCTAAAAAAAATGTGTCGAGTATCCCTGAGGCAGAAGTTCTGATTCAGCCCAGAAGTGGAGTTCCGCCACAGTAGAGGACAGTTACCCGTTTTTGTAAGAATGTTGCCTCATATTAACAAATGTGGGTTTCCTTTATGGAGGATAAGCAACTTATTTTCAACTGACGAGATCCCCCAAACCTTTGGTATGGGGTGGATTAGAGGAAGACGTGAGCACACCTATCCTACACCCATAGCTCCATCAGTAACGACTGATATACTGATCATACAGCACATGCATCACTAACTACTGTTGTGCAGTTCAACATCGGAATCCTGTGTGGAAATTGCCTACTGAAGAATATATCAGTATTGTAACAAGTGATAAAGGTCAGGGAGCTCCCAGCTATATTTGGCATGTTATCTTTCTACCTGATGAATGAAAACAGAATCTTGAGCATAATGATGAGGTTTACATTACCAATAACTATGGATAAATATAACATCATAGTTTAGACCTGAAAGTAGTGCAGATTTGCATATATTCTCTGATTCGAATTTTTGCAAAGTCGATCAATGTTTCGTTCGTTGTATTCAGCTATGCTAATTAGGTAAGTGACAAACTAAGGCAATTTTGATGATAAGGTGGATTAAACTAACACTGCGGTTGCTCTACAGGCGTATCTAAGTATGGTATCCTTGGGCTTAGCCATGCAGCCATGGGTGTTCCCTGGGCATATGTGTTTTGTGACATATGTCGTCAGCTCAATGTCCAAAGAACCGCTGACGTGTATCAAGTTCAGATGGATTAGGCTATAATGATCATCCGCCATAGCTCGAAACCATCAAAGGACGAGATGAGACAAACTTCATCTGAGCTTGTCAACACGATATCCGAAGAACGCAACTGCGTATCAAGTATCTGTTGACGTTACATTGAAGAAAACAAACGAAAAACACACACACAAGCAGGTATCAAATCGAAATTTATGACCAAGAACGAACCTTGTTGCTGCTCCTGTTACTCATAATAACAAAGGGGAACAACAGATGAATTGGTTAAGTTTTCAATGCGACAGTTTGAAAATAGGCTATAACGATGACGTTATACGGGGAGAACCAGTTTTGTTCAGTGGTGAGCATGCATGCGCCCGCGCAACCGTGAAGAGGCTTCTGACGGGGGCGCTATTCAGATTTAGTGTTTGATAGTTCATAGCTAGCACTTCGTCGCGCTCGGAAATTACTGGAAGAGAGCATCGATACTGAATGGGATCATCGTCACTATTGATGCCAGCGTATATTGGGTTTATTATTAAGAAGGCCTAGAGGATGGCGCCATGTGCGCCAGGAGCTCTGCCGCGCCCATCGGGGAAACCAACAGAGAATCTGCCGATGAATCCTATTTGACTTTCTAGGTGAGTGTTGTCGTTAGCAGAATACTGGCACCGGTAGAATGGCACTGACGCCTGACCAGGACACGTATATCGTGGTGGAGAAGTTGACAGAGAAACCTTTGCTGGAATCATGATACCTACCTATGATAGCCTACCACCTCCGCTTTCACAATTCCCGACTAGAGATAACCATAAGAGAAGAGAGAAAAAAAAGAAGAGGGATAGTGAATTTCCAAAAATGTCCTCGGGTTCTCGAGTCGCCAACATGAGGTTTCCCCACCCTCACTCGCCCGGGACCCTCGATCGCCTCTGCACTGAATAAACATTTCTTGTTAGGGTGATATCTTATGAGGCGAGATGTTATACGAAATAGTTATGCTATTCATAGCTCGCAGTGTGAATATCGTAGCTATTGTTTACCATTTTCCTGAAATCTTCGTTCTCAGTAGAGAGAGAGCTTGGCATTCGTGAAAACAAATCTGGATCAATTCGGTCGGAATTTCTTCAATTTGAAAAATAATCTGGTCAATATTTATATAGCATCTATTTCTTCCGCTGATCGCAAACGTGTACTCAATTTAAACAATAACCATTGCAGAAGATACCACAGTTGTATCGGGAGGTTGCTTCGAACGAATATGCTGCATTATTGTTCAAAGGGATCTTCATATAATCTCCAAATGGTCTTCCGATTGGCAAATGTTTTCCAATACCGTTAATACAAAATTATGCATGTTAGTTCTATATACAACCGCAAAGCTTCCTTCAAGTTGAATGGCCAAAATATTCATCATGAGGATTCAGAAAAGGATCGCAGTGTTCATTTTGATTCTTCTTCGGAACCATCAAAACATCTAAAACGAGTAGTACACACGAACATGTGGAAACTATATGGCCTCTCAGGTCACCTGACAGTCTGAGAAGGACTCATCCGGCTCTACGAACTGACGAAGGGCCTTCATTGTCTGCATGGTCTCAGACTTTTGAAGGTCCAAGCACACGTTGACTTTCAACTCATTTTCCTTACAAATGAAATCAAGTCACTTACAAATTTGTCACAAACTACCGTTATTTATATCCAACTATTTGAATGGTTGTGGACTCAAAGAGGATTATGTATTTCTCACTGATGAAGCTGGGATGGGGCTAAAGTCTTCCTAGCTATGCCCGTGATTCTGTGTGGGCCAGAGGCGGGGCGATTTGTCATAACTATTACGGGGACATTTACGTGCTTCCGACGCTTTGCGTCTCCATGCCAGGGGTATGGGGGATCGCTGAAGGTCCCCTGCTTTGGTCCAGGGGTGCAGCCTCCGACTTGAAGCCAAGCATCTGGTTCACTCTGGAGGACACAGATCGGAATTTATGCATAGCATAAACCAGAATGACATCCAAAGGTTTTTTTGAGGTCAGGGTTGAAATAGACAGTTGTGAATGCAATGCAAACTATACCATACTGGCGCTAAAACGCAGGAGCCTTGGGTCTGCAGTGTCAGTGTTATAAAAAATATCTTGGGCGTTTGTGTGGATCGTCCTGTAAACATGTAAATTTGATTTTTATTTTGTGTTTTTTTATAGACAGCATGGGCCTCATACTCAGCAGAATGCTACAAATTCAGTAGGCTCACACAGCACTGAGAATATAAATTTGTGTTCTTCAAAAAGGCATTTTGAGCTAAATTACTGTGTATAACATCAACGAATTTCCATGTTTTATTCTATTAATATCATATCTAGTTCTTATATATCGCCTTTCCACGTTGATGAAATGCTCAAAGCGCTTCACACAGTTTACAGATATTACCCTGATCATTAGTGACTTGTCACCCGTACTATATGACGCACCTCTTGCTTATTCTCTCCCGACGCACCTTTCCAGTACGTCGCTTCATCGTGTCCCCCGGGGGACCTTCCAATAGGGCTGCCACATACGGTGCTCGCAACTCTTCACAAGTCACCTCATAAGGTACCCACTTTAACACGTGGGTGACGTGGAACATTACAGGAGACATGCCTTGTCCAACAGCACTCCATAAAAGTCCCTGGGTTTCCAATGGGCTCCGAACTCGCAATCAATGATTGCGAGTTATTCATTCCTGCCTAATTCGAGAACCCTTTTACCGGAAATTCTTTGGGTTCACACGGCAGTGAAAAGACAAACATCAGCTCTGTTGTCATAAAAACTCATACAAGTTTATTATTGTGTTAAGACTGGTTGATATTCCCGAATAATTACCTGTGCTTTATATCCGACACGCGCAGAATTCTGCCCCAGTGCGCCGATCACTGAAGATTATTTCAGCCAATAGGGCAGCAGATTTTTTTGTATGAGAATATGAGGGGAAATTTTCATTTCATTTATTTGTATTTACACATGATCATCAGGACGGTTCAAGAATGGATTGATTGACATGCGAATCCAACTGTGGAAGGACAGAAAACCGGAAACCCGCGGGGCTTATCGCGGGTTTACTCCCTGAAATAGAGCAGCAGAGAAACAGTAAATGATAATAAAACACTTCAACAAAACAGGAAAAACACCGCGATGAGAAAAACACCACATCCTAATGATATCAAACGGGTAGACCCACCCCCCTTCCTCACCCCACCTATCGAAAAAAGCCCTTGAACTAACACCAAGATTGTCATAATCAGTTAGAAAAGTTAGGGTACTAGTGGGAGTTTTTCAGGTATATTACAATATTAAAAATTGAATTGGGATATATTTGTGCCATTGTCCATGTGCAGTCAGAGAGCACACAGTTAGTCCAGATTTTACTAGATCTATACAGTTCAGACTAAATGGCATTGGGACGTCCGGCAAGGCACTAAGTGCCAATCTCAGGTTCAAGAAGGGCTCTAACACGATAATCGTCCTCCTTACTCAAGACCAGGTAGGTTTCCGGCAGGATTCCACCACTCCGTCATTCACAGCGATGTGTCTAGCGAAAAAGTATATATATTATTCACTGGCGTGATGCCCAGGAGCAGCGGTTCAGTGGGGAAGAATAGTAGTGGGGACATATGAGGTTGGGACTATCAAGAGCTGAGCGCCACCAACAGTTGGCGCGCAGCGAGAAAAAAATCGTTTTACAGTCCCCAGATGGCTGCCACCAGTGGACCCCCCGCGTTGGGTACAAGAAATTTTTCGTATTACAGACCTTAGTTTGCAGGCAATTCGGCACTTCCCGGGCGTAGGCAGTCTGGCAATAAGAAAGTCCCTAAAATTGACAATAATTTCAGCATTTATATTTCAAGAAAGAAGCAACGTTCTTGAAGGGACTGATCGATGTTAATTCCTTAAATTTGTGTCACCTAAGTGGACGCGTAGTGGACAAGGAAAATTGTCTCATGACAATAAGCAACTCCTGAAATCAAACTCAAACAGCTTTGCAAAATATAAAGCTCATGAAAGATATATGTATTTATTTTTCATTTGAAGAGTACTTCAAATTAACAAAAGTTGGAATTTACCGTTCCCATGACCCTGCATGAACCAGCTTACGAAAATTTGTTTTCATTTTTTGATATTAGAAAGGAAGGGCACAGAAATGCCAGTTGACAGTGCGGCAGAGCCACGATGGTGTTGAGTGACTCCTAGTGAGAATGACCATCCTTTGAATAATGAGTACACCATACTGAGTTGTTCAAGTCTTCCGGCAGGAAAAAGAACGCATCACACATCACTATGTTTTCTTAATTGCGGTTCGCCTTATATAACGTGTATAAACTTATATAAACCCCGCTGATTTATCTGATCCTATAGCTACGTCCTGCGCCTAGTATTTCTGTTAGGCTTATACGTCTTGTCCATTAATTAACATTAATCCGTTCATGTCCATTCATCAAATTATATACCACCGTGATCATTACTATACCATATATTGAGGCATGTCGACGTGACTGCGTTCCGTTTCGTCGCGTTCAATACGTCAGAAAAAAGTTGACGTAGGCTTACGCAAACCTGCTGGATTGCTAAAAAGTCCATGTACGTTCAGAAGCAAGATTGACGAAAAGGATCCTATTTGGTGTCCCGCCATGTTCAAGTGGAAATGATATTTCTGAAGAAAAAATAAAAAAAAATGAGCACAGAAGGAAGCCCATGGCTTTATACTGGGATGCAAGGTGTACACTTCAATCACATTGTTACTTCTACTGCAATTGTCTGATGTTTGTTCGAAATCAGTGACACTTAACAACCGTAGTAACGAGTCTTAAGGGCTTTATGGAACCCGGGCGCTACCGAAGGGTGTGGGTGTGATGGGACGGTGAGGAGGGGGTGGGGGGGGGGGGATAGCATACTCAGCATATTCAATCAGGATATTCTATGTCATATGTAGGGCGTACTGGAGTAGTATCCGATGGTATCTGCGATTAAGGTTGTTTATTCCAAATGCCGGATGTAAAGTGACTACTATGTCAACCGTGTTCGTGCGTTTATGCGTGTGTATATGTTTGTGACGCTTCCTTTTGATCACGATAAAACTAACGTGCAGAAAAGTAGACGGAGTTTTATTTTGGTTAATATTTGGTAGGTATGTTATTGCTAGGATGGGAGAATATACTAATTTAATGTCAGTAGTGAGGTCAACCTGAAGCATTAGGGTCAAAGGGCATATGCTGTGAGGACGATAACTTCCGAACGCACGAGTCTGCGAAGAGTTCCTATTGTATTGGCAGGAGAGCCACTATATAACAAGTGACGGCCCGTTTGTATGTTGTAACTGATCAAGTTCAACAGAGGCTAAAGGTCACATGTTTGTGAGCAGATCAATGCAGAACACAAGGGTATGGCAGAAGGAAGGTATTTCAAAAGGGAGGCGCAACAGAAGAAGCGAAAAATGAACGGTCACTCGTAGACTTAGGAATGAACGAACGTGACTTCAAGCTGTTGCCTGGAAGATGACCTTAGGGATCTGGAAGGAACATTGCAGCTGAACAAGCTAATGAGATGGGAAACTAGGAATAGGAGCATGCAGTTGATTGTTTTATTATGAGTAGAAAATCTGAAAGCAATTCTTTGCCTAACTGGGAGCCAGGAAAGCCTGGTAAGCAGTGAGTATATGCTCATGGACGAGGAACACAGAGGACTAAGACGAGCAAGTAATGTTCTGCACTCCCGGAAGCTTGTGATAAGACAGTCAGGGAGATCGAATAGCAAGGACTTACAAGCATCCAGCCTGGTGTGACAAAAGCATGGATGGTGGTGGTCTTCTGATCGAAGTACAGGCGAATGTCCCCAATCATTCTAATTGCATGCAGTGCGGCTTTACAAATGGTTAGCACATGACTAGACATTCTAAAGGAAGATGCCATTATCATTCCTAAATTGCAAATTAAGCTCGCGATACAGGTCAACAACAGAAGGCCTACTTGATGGTACAGTAGGATGCCAAGAAGAGGCCCTACTAAAGGTGACGAGAAGTAGATTAACTCTAGCTGTCTTCTAATCATTCAACAAAGCTGTGTTTCCACGAGGCGAACGCGGCCGAGGGCGGGGCGCGGGCGATCCGTTTCCACGAGGCGGACGAGTGGGGCGCGGAGCGGGGGGAAAAGGTGTGGAGCTTGAGCCATTGCCTCTCCTCGTGATATTTTCTTTCCATACCAACTTCGTCAAAATAGGTATTCAGCTCTGAGTCCTATGTGTTCAGAACACTGATGTTAATTCCTGAACACCGTTTAGTGTGATGCTTCGAAATGACAATATATCTAAAATGTATTTATATATCCAAGAAACCGCCTCTTAAAGGAAACTGTTCTACGTTTAGTCACTATCAGTTTGACGCTTAGCGCACAAGGGAATGGTCTTACAGAAAACCCCCCCCCCCCCCGCCCCCAGATTGCAGGGAGCGGCACTTCACGGACTTATGGCAGTAAGCAAAAGTCATTTAAAATTGACCAAAATAACTTCCGAAAACCGATCAATTGTAAACGTAATCCTTAGAATGTCTTCATTCGTGGCGCATCTTAACCATAGCACTGTTGAGAGGTCCCCCATTCCGAGGACCCCTTCAATGGGGTTGGAGGTTGCCCACATCTTGAAAAATTTGCGTGAACCGCTGTGTCAGGGAAAAGGTGTGCATTTTTCGCGGCATTGATATTAAATGAATTGAGCCAGTAGCAGAAAAAATTGTATTCCTTTTTTCAGATTGTTTCCGTTCAAATTTCTTGTCCAAATTTCCATTCCTCAGAATCTTCCGCCGCTCCGCCGCCTTGTTAGAGTGCCATACGTCAATAACGGTGTTGTTTCCGTTATAGCTTTCCATTAGAAACAGCACGTCAGACTGGTAAAGCCATGCTGAACAATGAGGATCAGAAGAGACTAAGCTGTGTGCAGTGTCAAGAAAGTGGCAGTTGGATCCCGGAATCGTTAAGAGGGAGGGGGGGGTTCAAAATGAATCAGTTCCGACAAACGAAAATTCTCCTGCATCCTGGTGGTCGCATATGTTCACCGCACTTGAAGAGACACCGTTATGGAGAAAAAAAATCCCTCTTTGCAAGAATCTGACAAAGTATTGTATACATGGCCTTACTGTACAAAGTTTAGTTTACTTCTGATCAAGTCGATTATAAATAATGACTCAGTAAAGAATTTGATACAGGTCCCTCATCAGCGTTTCTCAACAAAATCCACATAATATGGGACATTCGGACTTCTCACATAAGACAAATCTAATGAGAAATATGGTTGGACTTTTGTGTTATGGCCGTACTGCTACATATAATTAGAGGATTTTTTCGCCAAAATCTGGGGGGGGGGGAAATTGATATATGTCCCCCACACCAAAAGTATTGGGGGACATGTCCCCCCCGTCTACCCCCCCCCCCCCCACCCCGTGCATCGCCGCCCATGATCTTCTCAAATGGAAAACAAGTGCCCATGCTCCATGTCCTCTTCCTAATAGGCCCAGAGTACCGGTACTCAGTATTACATTTACAACAAGCACCTGTGACAACGGGGAAAGTTCCCGAGATGATTGTGCGGAAACTAAGTTGAGTGCCCTTGACTATCCCGACCATCAGCGGAGGGCTGGCGGTAGTAGTAGTAGTAGTAGGTTGAGTCTCGTCTATCCGACAGGCTCAGTGATCAATCTCCGCCACGCATCACGATCTTGCGCAAGGTTATTGCTCTCTCAAAACTGTGAATGTGATGTCTCTGAATTGGATTTGATTTTTCCGAGCAGAGTAGTCACCGGTCTCCCAACTGGCTTAGCAGTACGTCTCAATGCCTCTTCTCAGAGGATCTTCGCTGGGCTCATTTGGTCTCGCGAGTGACCCCGGAAAAATCTCAACGGCTATGTGCTACTACGGAAGACCAAGGGGACCGGGAAAAATGTGGTCACATCATAGGAGTTCATCGTTTGGTATCCAATTGTTATTGGTCCATCTGATGTTGAGAACTTTGCGGAGTAGTCTCCTTTGGAAAAGTGTCAATTCTGTGATCAAGATTCTTCGTTGCTACCCCACAGTTCGCAATTATACAGAAAAATACTCTGTATAAAGGCATCGAAAATCCGGAGTTTGATGCTGCTACTGTACTTCTCTGCTCTTGAAAATTGTGATAGAGTGTTGAAAGCGTGTGGTGATACCTCTTCTGTTAATGTTTTCTTCGGTTTACCAAAACTTCTATATTGAATTTCTCCAAATTCCATTGCAATTTCTTGTGATTGAAAATTTCTCCGTTTTCGTGCTTGTTTATTTTTAGATTTCTTCTTGCCAATTTCTCAGTCACTCGATCTTCGATGTCTTGCAATATGTTCACCAGTTGATGCCAAGAGAGGATATCATCAGCGTAAGGGCTCGGCCGGTGGTCATGCATGGTCATGGAGCTATGGTACCTGCCTGCATAGATTTTTTTTCCAAGAGAGTTTAGGCAAGAGGCTCATGAAGTGATGTACAGAAGGACATCATACTCAGTGCAATATTCTTCCTCCCCGAATTCCTGATGAAAAGTAGTCTATGCAAGAGTTGGCCTCATTCCACTGAGCCTAAGAGATGTTTATTGAAATGGATATTCCAGACTCCGAGCACATTTGCGAATTACTGTGCAAAACGAGTCTGCCCTTATCACACTTATGGAAAAATAAATGTATCCAACTCGGCTCGGCTTAATATAATAGCTCCATGGCTCCGAGGCGTGATTTCGATGAGACTGTGCTTTGATCAGCAGATGCACTCAAGCTCGCAAATGGTGAATGGTCGACTTCGGGACCAAGAGAAAGCGAACACTTACGAAAGGGCCTATCTCCAACGACATAATATTACACTCCCTAATAGCTTCAGGTATTTTAGTCAGAATAATAATTGTTCATGTATTACATCACTGCACAAACAGAACTACGCGATACTGGACACGGTTTTTCGCGAATGTTCCCAGTATGGTCTCAATCGGCTGGAGAATACTGATGTGAATTGAATCATCAGTCCATGACCTGGAATTCATAGACTGTTTCTGTAGGTTACATGTCATTTGAAGTTTGGAAGGTGTGTTACGCAAGATCGGGAAGCTTCCATCAAGATAATAAATGATGTCATATATACTTGAACACCTGCGAAAAACAATCTTTGGTTCTGATTTTTTTCGAAATCACCACATTATTTTCACTTTGAAAAGCATTTATTCTATGGGAGAAGATTGCTGTAGTGGGTTGGTAGGTGTTGATGGTAACTTTGGTGAGAGAAAGACAACAGAACTTCTGCTAAATGTTGACTTATTCAACAAAATGAAACAATGGAAAATCATTGATCTAACTTCATGGGTTGTCCAAGTGTGCACTATTGCACAATTGGGATTTCTCCCTGATTTCTCTGCATAATGGACCAACTTAATTTCCAATAATACTCACATAGGAACATATAATGAATGTGGTTTGGACCTATTGTCACGTTGAACCTCATTTCAAAGGGGCACTTTGCGTTAGCAGCCAATGGAGAAAGCCAGAAAAATCATGATGTTACACTCATTTGTGGGTGATCGCCATTAAATTCTAATATTTTGTTCTCCTTATCAAACTTTGCTCAATATGCGTTCCTGGCATGGAGGTCTAGCCTTCACTGTTTAGGCCTATCATGGTATGTTTGTGTTTCGGAGATATGAGAAATGGCCTCATTTAAGTTAGAAATGGGTTTGCATCGGGATTCGCAATTTCAGTTAGTTGAATACCTAGAACAAAATATAAAGATTTGGTGGCGATACACCCAGAAATAAGTGAAATATCGTGATTTCTCTGGCTTGTTCCATTGACTGCTAATTCGAAGTGCCCCTATGAATTCAGTTTCGCTCGTTGCCTATAATACAGTTTTCCATTCTCCTCGATATATAACCATGTTGTATCCCAGCCCTGCAGTTTTCCTTTAATATAACTTGAAGCATGATGAAAATTCCTCTGAATGAATCCCAGGGTTCTTGAAGCTTTTGAGCCATATACTGGGTCAATAACGTACTGTACATCATTCCCATACTAAGGAGTCCGGGTATTGCCCGGAAAAAAAAAAAAAAAATGCTCGTTTTTTTTATTTTATATTAAAAGCTTTGGCATTTGCAGGAGATCTGGAGAGTATCAACCCTTCCCTGGTCTTCATTTAGTTCATTTTTGTACTGAGTATGGCAATGATTCCAATGAGACCAGCCTGGACAATCATTCAAGTGTGTACACTTACAACTGTATGGTCATTCAGGTTCACACATACGCAGGCTCACAGGCCTTCCCACATTCCCACAACTCTGGCTGATTGGTTGATGACAGCGCCTGGTGTCTGGCTTGCCACAACAAGTAACTTGCCTGATAGTAATAAAATGAGTAATATGGTTATTTAAGCCCCTATACATTGGTTTGTGGAGCTAACACAAGCTAGGCCACTGTTATAGGCCCTCATCTATTCTTACTCTGTATGGCCCACATTACTGACATCCATGAGAAAGTTTGAGCATGTTTACACTAGGCTGTATACTATTGACCATATTTGACTGAAGAGGGAAGTACACTACAACGGGATATAACACTATCGTGGTCAGATACATGAGATGGGGGGGGGATGCACTTCAATTCACTAAATGTGAAGTTATGAGTCCAGCAATGCACCTATAAAGTTTGATCGATGTAACTCCCCTAGTATATCCTCCTGTTGTTGATCGGAGTGAGTGTGATTGGAATAAGTGACAAGTAGGGGTGTGTGTGAGAAGCACTAACATTTAGGTGTCTTCTGGGGTGCTGCTAGTTATGCAGTCTGTCTTTCTGTTGCCCCTATGCCCTATCATACTGTACATGTGGGGGATAGCAGGGTTGGTTGGTTCAACGTTTTTCATGAAAAGAAGAAGTGTCGGTAATAGGCGTAGGCCGATGGGGTTAGTTGGAACATGGGGTGGGGTTGATTGAAATATTGTCGCCCGCTTCTCGGAATAAATGGGAACTTCATGACAACTATATACCCATTTGTTAACCTTGGTATATGCCTTTTATAATATATCAAATGATATTAAAGCCTGACTTACTAAATAATAATGAATGTAATAAATATGTACAGTAAATGAATCTTTTTTTACCGAAATTCTGGTGGAATTTTCAACAAGGAAGTGCAAGAACTAGGCAACATTGAATAATTAGAATATTTTAACCTCTGCTATGTTTGCAGACTGACTGTGAAGTGTTTTCAACATTTATTTTGCAATTTATTTGTTTATAAATTCATTATTAATTTGCATCTAGGAGAAAATTCCTATGTTTCAACAAATCCCATATTCCAATTAACCCCGCTCTACCCTATGACTGAATTATCACAATTCCTAGGGTACTGTTATAGTAGGAATAGAGAAAACCACATTTCCAGTCTGTGTTAACTTGAGTTAGCCCAGGGACTCATATCCATTAAAGGACAACTGCAGGATGATTTACCAAGGGCTAATATAATAGCCTTATTAAAAACTGAATGCGTCAGTCCAAACTGGAAGTTCATACGACTTTCAGTTACAGAGTTACAGTCCTTCGAAGTTTGTGCATGTGCATTACACAAGATCGAGAAGCATCCCATCATGCAATAATAAAAGAAATAACCCTGCAAACATTCTCTGTTTTTTATTGAAATTCAAACGTTAATTTCACTTCGGAAAGCATTTAGTCTATGGGAGAGATTGCTGTGGTGGGTTGGTAGGTGTTGATGGTTATTTAGTTAGAGAAGGACAACAGACCTTCTGCTGAATGTTGACTTATTCAACAAAATGGAACAATAAACACATAACATAATTTCCTGTGTTATCCATGTGTGAAGTCATGCGTTATTGTGCAATTGGGATTCTCCCCAATTTGTTTGCTTAATGGCCCAAAATTTGAAGGCCAATAACTCCTCTTAGGAAGTTGGAACATCACATTGAAATGGGGTTTGGACCTACACAGTTTTCCATTTTCCACGATATAACCTCTGTTGTTTCCAAGCCGGCAGTTGTTCTTCAATCATTGGTCACAAGCCTGATGATATTCCCTGTTTATTACTGGCACACTATTTTGGTATTTTTTTTTTTTAGGAACATCCATAACTAGGGACCTTGTCACTGACATACACGTCTGTGTTCTCCTCAGATAACAAACAATGGGATGAAAAAATGGATTATTGAAACATATCGTACATACCAGTACTAAAAAACAACAAAGCGAGGACTAAAAGGACTGGTGCCAACAGCTTATTCAGAGTTTCCAAATTTCCAGCCATTTGTAGCTCAAACAAGCTATGCTGGTAGAGCTATCGTGATCCGCCAAATGTCATTCCACCTATCCTTCTATCCAGCCTGTAAACTTCCAGTTTAATTGCTACTCCTCACATTCTTCAATAGATTATGATGAAAGTTGTCATTCAGTTGGCACGTCAAAATGATGGGGTGTTCAGAAATTTTGGGCCTGAGACCCATCATGTGGAATCATGCAAAATGATTCTCTTCCTACAAGTTTGGGTGCACAGTGCTGATGCTCTGTAATGATGTTGGTCTAACAGCTGTACCTTCAGTGTGTTCAGGGATCTTTTGGTCCAAGGTCCCACTTGGGCCCAAGAACCCATTTTATTGATTTTCACACAATGGTACTTGAAATGCAATGCATCTCCTCCCACAAGCTCCATTGATTTTCTTAAAAGTTACTTATCTTCCACACTTTGCATACAGTTCCTCTGTGACCAAGTAATGTTATTATTACATATCAAGAAGATGATGTTGCTCTCTATTTCCTTCCAGAGATTCTCTCATCTTTGATGATAATTTATATTTTCTTTCAGAAAAATATCTTTGATGCCAATTTATTTTCCGATCTGGTCTTCATTTGATTGAGAAGCTCACAATGTCTGTACCATTGAGGTGAGTACAATATGGCGAGGTAAACATAACTTCTTAATATATCCTGGTATGTTCCCTAGTGTAAGGCCCAGTGACCCACATTGAGCATAATTCAATGTTCAAAGACACTTAGACTGATCGTCAATGGTAATGTGTTCGGGATTCCCCTACATTAGTATGCCCCCAGGAGCAGGGGTGGCCAGATTCACCTCACTCCTGCAGCACCATCATCATGAGGATTTGTTGGAGTAGTGCTTCTGAAGGGAGGGAGCATGCCCTTGCTAACCCCCAGCATCAGTTTCTATATACGGTACATGAGTAGGCCTCTCCCAACAAGCTACACATCCTGTAAAGAATCCACAAACTGCAAAGCAGCTCAGAAAAATGGAGATGTTGCACCAAAGTGGTGAGGGTGGTGGATGAGAACAAACTCATTCCGATGATGCATCTTTATTAGATTACTCCTCCAATTGCTGCTCGTCGGGATACCATAGGGAATGTTACGCACTACACAGTGTCAGTCATACATGTACCTGACTTGACTCACAATCCCTATTTGGCACCTGAGTGGAGCAATGGAGGTGAAGTTCCTTACTCAAGGGCACATTGGAAAAGCTGATTGATTGGTCTGTGGGATCCAAACTCACAGCTTTCACAGCAGTCTGGAGCTCTGCGATTGAGATAACCCAACCTCCTTGTCATTATATCCCTGGGGTTCTGGCTTCGCGATCCCCACCATTACAGTATGGCAATTGCCGCCAGAAGATCTTTGTGTTCGCAATAACTTTACAACACTTTCCTGAATCTGTTGTTTTGGAATTATGCCACATCATCGTTCTAAGAGGAAAGTTGGATGGGTTCGAAAGTGGCGCATCTCGACCATCTTAGATTTGGGACAAAATTTTGTTATCCCAGATTTACACATGTCAGAATGTGGCAGTGGTTTGGGAACCAACTTCTAGTTTTTTCCCACCGGACCACTCCCAGTGGCCATTTGATTTTTTTTTTGCAACATTTTTTATCAAGGATCCACACGTTTCGGAACTTGCGATCATTTTGAGAAGAACAACCATTGTTGCCCTATTGGACCCCACCTGATAACCATTTTAATTTTTAAACTTTTTTTTTTGCGAACATTTCTCCCAAACCCGAACCTTTCTTGTTCACGGGACGATATCCTGCAGCGATTTTGTATTTGGGGGCGGGGACATGGATACCCTTTTGATATCAAATGAGGCAGCATTGAGGCAGCATTGTTTCTGTTCACAGTCCCGCTGTCATTGCCGGCCAGACCGTGTACCTATCAGGCCAGCTTGGGTTTGACAAGAACTTCAGAATCATCTCTGGGGGCATTGAAGCTGAAACAGGCAGGTATGTATCGAAGCAGTCGCTCCCAGAAAGTGATTCATTTTTGGATTTATAGATTGAGTGAGTGCTAATTCCAGCTGCCGTATATACAATGTTACTGGGGTTGCCGGTTTACTGTTTCTGCCGCTAATAGAAAGGGAATTGGCATTACCTGGGAGTTCGAGTCTGGAAGGGTGAAAATTTAAGGAAATTCGAAACCACAATTTGGCATTATTCTGGCTCTCCTGTGATGATTAAAGCTAAAGGCACAATATCTGACCTACCTGTATTGGGAAGTGGACAAACTTTTGGGTGATTGTCCAGTTGGCAGTCACCAAATTCACCCACGGGTGCTTCCACATCAGCGTGTCCCAGGTATTATTTTGATAATCCGGTTTTGTTAGCAGCTCTATGTACCTCTCAAGGAGTACCTGCAGTCTGAATTTAGATTGCATTTTAGGATACTGTGTCAATAATATCGTGCCAGGTAATTGATACCATAACAAAACTGTTTTGTGACATCACATAATGACGTTTAAGGAAATCTACTGTTTATTCAATTCATATCCTGGCTTGTCAGGCTATGTTTCTCATCCCTTTCTTGCCATTACACAACACAATTTTTCCTTCTGTTTTTTTACAGTGCCTGATAAATATGGGAAAGGTCCTTAGAAGCGTGGGTCTCTCGTATGAGGATGGTAAGTATTTTACTAGTGTATAGCAGGTAAAAGGAGAGTAGACATCATATAATTTGTTGTATAAAGCCCAGCTCACGCTGTAACAGTGACTCTGAACAGATAATGTTGCAATTGGAGCATCACTCTATAGCATGAAAGCCCACGATGTGCTGGGGCGTCTGAATAATAATAATTCTTTTATAAGCTGTGGATAAGCTCTGACATTGAATGTAAGCATTCTCCGGATCTTTGGCATCAAATTTATGACTACCTTCCATTTTGATCTTTGTTTACAGTGGTTAAAACACAGTGTTCCTGGCCGACCTGGACGACTGTACACGATGAATGAAGTCTACCGACAATGGGAGTTTATCGACACATATTCATTCTTTCAGCTGTGCACTGCGTTGATGAAAACAGTTCGTGCATGTTATGGAACATTGCTTGTTCCAGAACTAGCACATGTAAAAAATGACACACATGTTCGAGTTTATTCCTCAAATGCATGCTAATTGCTTGGGCTACCACATTGCTGCTAAAATGTCACAAGTACGATTTGCTCCGAATAAATAATAGTTGTAGGCCTAGAATGGAGTAAGTCAAATTAAAATTAATAATATTTGAGAATTTATATAGCACAACTGAAACTTGGTTGTATCGAGTGCGCTTCAAATATTACCCTGGTCATTGGAACAACCTGTTGGTCCTACACAAACGAAGGTACATGCTGCACCGAAGTGCGCTTTGACACACGTTGCACCTCACAGGTACCCATTTACACCTGGGTGGAGAGACGCAACCAAGATGAAGCACCTTGCTTAAAGGTACAACTTGGACTCGAACCCACAACCTCTGGGTTATAAGCTCAACCCATTGATGGATTAGGCCACCACACTCCCCCCACAATGATGTGCCTGAGGCATCTATGTGCCAACTAGCAATTCAGCAAATGTACAGATATTCCATTAGCCTCTTTTGTTACATGCAGCTTGGTACCACCTAGCTTTTCTGTCCAGGCCTTTTCTAAAGCCTATTGTTACTAAAGGGGTGCAGTGCAGTCATTGGCTATTCCGGGGGGGGGGGGGTCATTACACCACCCTGGATATAATAGAACTCCACCCAATTCGCTCCGGACCCCCAAACGTGGTGCACCCTTGCATCAACATGTCCATCATATAATACAAGCTTCCATCCATTCATTCCCCTGCTGTATATATTCCCTCCCTGCCGTGTTTCCAACAGAGACACCCTAATAACGCAGTCAAGTGGATCTAACAGGATTTCTTCTTTTGCCTTAACAGTCTTTCCGAAGAACTTCCCATCCAGATCAGCCGTGAAAGTAGCTGGCCTCTATGGGGTAAGTGTTTGTTTGTTTTTCAAACCATTGATGTCAACAGCAGCAGAGGTGCTCAATTCTGCTGTCTTTAGGGTTGGATTTGCTGACTGCATGTTTTATTGCTAGGATAGGCTCTGCAGTCTTAAATGCCCTTTCATTAGAGGTGACTTGTACCATTTTACAAGGCAAGGGTTGTACTATTTTACAACCTGCAACTCGTTACTGACTCCCCCACTCATCAACCCTTGCTCATTCACTGAAAGCGACCCTAACAGTGAGTATACAGTTTACCCTTGGACAATCTGAGCAGCCAGTAATGGCTGTGTCTGTGAAACCTGAAGGTATTCCCTGCAGCTTCTTAAAAGAGGACTTGATATTCCGAATATCACATATTATTGATGCACTGTTTTTATGCTATTTGTTCAATAAGATTTCAAATTTAAGTGGGCCCAGCACACCCTGCCCAGAAACACTAACCTGACTCTTCCTCTCACCCATTTATTTTTACCATTTCTTCTTCTTTCTCTTAATTTTCCTATTAGACCTCACAATTTCTGAGAGAATTTCACAATTTTTAGCTAGATTCTCCCAACAGATGTTCAATTTGTCCCAAGACTGGGTCTTGGAGGGGAGAATCCCCCTTGGGACTTTGCCACCCTTTGCAATCCTCTGCCACCTGTCATGATAATGCTGGAGGCAGACATGTGCAACCTAGGGTCATTAGCCTGGAAGGCTGATTCTCCCAGCTAGCAGTGTGTGTGTTATATGTGGCCCTGTGTGCAGCTATCAATTCACTACCTGGAAGATTGACCACGTATCTGGTTACCTAGTTGAGTATAACATTGTTGATGTACGCTTAGGGATCATTTTCTATCCTCTTTGCTCATGAGGAGGTGAGCAATCACTGTATGGTGTTACGTTCTCTTTTATAGCAGTTCACTCTATTCGTGTTTTCTTTTACAGGATGCCATCGTAGGACCGTGAGATTCACTGGAATATTTACTAGGGAGCGTTTCCCATCCTCTCTGCTCGTGAGGAGGTGAGCAATCACTGTGTGGTGTTACATTCTCTTTTATAGCAGTTCACTCTATTCGTGTTTTCTTCCACAGGATGCCAGGGTCGAGATTGAGGGTATCGCTACATTCGGGCATTCCATCAGGCCGCTGAGCAAACTCTGATAGGTTTCACCCCACTATGACAATACCGGTGTGTTCCAAGTCTTCCAGCCGGCTGTACAGGCAGCACAGTGTCAGCCTTGTCGAGTATTGTGATGATGAGGAGACTGCAGGGAATGAATTGGTGTTGTATAGAATGGGAAGTGTGTATGTATGCAATACATGTGTGTGTGTGTGTGTGTTGTTTGTCAGAAAATTCAATATGTACATCAGGAGAATCTTTGAAATTCTTTCCTGTATACTGCAGAGGTGGAAGGATCATTTATAACACCTATTCACCTGAAGAATAGTCCAATGAATAACACAAACCTACAGATGTATTTGGTTACGGCTACTAGGGGTGTGATTTCGGGTAATTTTCTGCCCGGGTCCCCCCGTCCAAGAAATTGGGCGGGATATCGGGTACCCATATTTTAAATGACCAAAATTCGTGAACGATATTTCTGGCTGCTTTCAACCTATCCTAAGTATGGAAGTAGTGTCAAACTCAAGCCTAACGTTATCGCAATGTTGCACTGAGTTAGACTCGTTTTTACATCAAATGATATTGACAATAATAGGCCCAAGTTTTAGGTTATCAATAAAGCTTACCCATCATTTCCTTGGTACTTACTGCTGACAATTATACTAGCCTGTCAATTTAGTATCGACGACTGCCTTTTGGTTGTACTAAACCAGGTCAGCTCACGGTCACGTAACTTTTCCTTAACAATTTGTTTTTCCGATCCCCGGGCCCGTCGCTCACTTCATGCGCTGTGCATGTGCAAGTACTTGTGGTCACAGCCGGCCACATGTGTGAATTGTGCAGTGGCGATCTAAGAACCGTACAGTGTGATGAACTGACTAGCACGGTCTGCTGGGAAGCTGTAGTGGTCAAAGTGTAGCGGCTTGAGGGAGCGGCTCTGAGAAAGGAGAGGTTCACAACAAAAAGGTTAGTGTACAGCGTGTAGTCTTGATTTGCAGAGGCCCATGACCCCCATGTCCGTCGTTTCGGTCACATTGTCGGCTAAGAAGTAAGATGTTGCCGACCGGTGCGGGCACGGCCGCTGCGCTCTCTATGTATGCAGGCAGGTGAGCCTAGTCTATGCCCGCTTCGCGAATGTCTGCTGTAATGTAATAATTGTGACTGGAAATAGTTTAGAATTGTTTTTTATTGCTACTTTGCTTTATTTTACTAAATTTTTCGGGTATCGGGTAGTGGATTTTTATGCCGGGTCCCGATACGATCGGGCGGGACCCGTTTACCCGGGACTCCGTCACAGCCCTAATGGCTACATAGAGTAAAAACAGAAAACTGCCAGTTATTTTTAGGCTGTTGCACCTCTGCAAGGTGTTTTTTATAATTATGGTGGCAGCCTGGCCCGGTTGTACCTGAAGTTGGTTGATTACAGTAGACAAAATAACAGCCAGCCAAATGTTTCGAATATCAGAAGCATTGCCTTATAATTATTCCAAACTTGCCCCTAAAAGTTGTGGTAATGTGTGAGAACCTAACCTATGATCTTTAACATTGTCAAGCTGCTCATATTTTGTTTTCATGTGTGTATTTTGGGCGTAGGATACTGCTTGTATTTCCATTACCCAATGGATGTACCCTAACAAGTTTTCTTATGCAGTCGACTCCAAGTCTACAACACCACTCTACATATAGTGTCATCACATGATTCAGGAGTTGATAATTTCTTCTGGGACCTCGAGGGGAATAATAAATAATTTTATGCAGTAATGAAATTCATTCGATTACATTTATAGGCATGTGGAATACTCACGTTCTGCTTCGTGGAATAGAACGCAGAACTCTTGACTCTAGTCTTATGAAGGTTTAGTCCTAGACTTTGATCGGGCCTTCCATGTCCAGACACGATGACGAAACATAAAGGTTCTCAACCTCTGTGACCCTGAACAATGCCCTAAAATAATAGGGATCATCTATATGATATGGCCAACCACATCCACATATGAGCCACTACATATTTTCATTGCACAAAATGTTTACGAGGTTTACCAAAAGAAAGATCATCATTCAAATCAAACCTAAACCTCCAATAGTTTTCCTTGAAGAGCTGTTATCGTGTTTACTATGTTCCTAAACTCTGACGGTCTTCGGTTGTCACTAGCATGGTATAGGAAACGTTCTTGTTGATGTGGTTTTGGATCGAGAAGGCTATACAACTCTCCCTAGGCTTGTGATAGAGAATCACGCTTGTCAACATAGCAATGAACTAAACAAACCTCTCATTCAGTCATAATTTTTTTTTTTGTATCATGTTAGGTCTGGAAACAGTGAGAGAGAAAGTATCATTAGAGACCAATATTTGCAATTTGTGAATCAATGAATGTGGAATGCATGTATTCATTCATCTGCATTGGGAAAGAGTAGGCAAGATTTTCTAAAATGCATTTCGTTGCTCCTAAATTGGGCTTAAGTAGCAAAGTATTCCTAAATTACCATTGTACATTGCAGACTTGCTTCAAATAGACTGATAATGTGGAACAACTTCTATCTCTTGATAAAAATAAAATGTACATCCAAGGGTTTGTTGTTCTGTATTATCAATCTGTAATCAGCTAGGGTATGAGTGGCATGGAGTATGCCTTGTAGCAAGCCAATCTGTGAAATTACTTTCTTTGTTGCCATTTATTTGGGCGAGTGTAACTATATATGAGTGGTTACCAGTTTTATCGTCTCGCCTTACTGTGTACGATGGCGCCATGGTCGAGTGCTGTTCTGTCAGCGCGGTGACTGAAAGTCACCTCATTTGCATAAATCTGCAACATGAAGTGAAACTTGGCCCGAAAAAAGCTTGTGTAGAAGATAGGGATCTTGTGATCAGTATCTGTGTTGGTGTTGAAGATGTTCAGTGAACAAGACAACTATCAGTGTACACCAACTGATTTCCGCATTACATGTGCTAAGTTTGGAGGACGGGGGCCTTTAGTCCTGATGTTTAAGATAACATCAATTTCAAGGTACAGAAGGTTTTAATTTAGTGTCAATTACATGCCAATTTCAGCTCTCTCAGTCGCCCATTCCAGTGAGGCCGTCTGCTCACTTGCACGTGCCTATGAGTGGTTTCAATGTCCATACCGTCTGAAGTGGCCATCCTACTCTTTTAAACCTGACTTGCAAAGCAGTCTTGGCCTGGCACTAGGGACCTATTGGAGCGGTCTTTTCTTGGTCCCGCAGGGTTGTACCTATGATTGGTTGGTGTAGATTTGTCCATTGGATAGTGATGACCATTTCCTCACAACAATTCATGCTACAATTTGTCCTATGTCCAAACACAATATTAAATGGGAAATTATACCAATTCATCATCATGGGCAACATAGGACAATCTTCACAGGCGTCGCATTTTACACAAAGGTTTCAGTACACGCCAAACTCTAGTCTTGATCTGGACTATAAGCATCCAGCTTCTGGACTTACATGCTTATGAATGAGATTCAGACCCAAAAACAATAGAGATCATGTCTACTCACCAAGTAGTATGAAATCGAGTTTCTACCAAAATCAAGAGGGTTCTCCTGCACTCGTAAAAGTAAAAATTCCAACTCATTCGGATCGACCTTCTGGACTTATCGTGTTCACAAGGATTTCAGACATGCACAAAGTTCATCTTTCTCATTGAAACGACCTCGGATATACAGGAATCAATTACAAGCATAATCAATGATGACACCGGTCATGTATCATGGCAATCTGACCTAATCTGCAGGAGAAATAGCATTTTGCATTTTTCCACCTCATGGCCCATGGAGTTCCATTAATGCCATTTTATCTTGACCTTTGGGTGGTCAACAATGACCCATCAGTCAAGTCAAGAGTATGGTCAAGATCTATCAAAGCAAGAACATTTGGTGGCCAAACAATTGGAAGTTTACAGACTCGATAGATAGATAGAGAAATGACATGGCGATCACAATTGCACACAGTTTGGCTGTTTTAGCGAAAAATGAAAAGATTGTATAGATTGAACCCAATTTGATCTCTTATTGATACACTAAAATCAAAACAATATTTCACAATGCTAGTTGATCAGTCCCCTATACTGCTGAAATACAATAAACCAAAATGGGTTTCCACTGTTAGCAATAAACCATGTTCGTAGATTATAGAATATGCCTTATACAACCTATATCTGGAAAGGGGACATAATATTATGGTGGAGATCTACGTCATTTTAAACCCTAATAAATACCTTCGCAAGATACGGTACTTCCAAAATGGCAGGTCGAATGTTAACAGCTGTATCTACTTCAGCTTGTATTCATTTGTATTCAAAATAAATAAATAGCTCTGTACACATAGTCATAGACGAGCTTGAACAAATTTTAAGGAATCAGACCCCATTCTCTCCCTGCTCAGCATGCATGTGTTGTATAATGGCATAACAAGGGGAGGGGGGCATGAGCAAGTTTATTCTGAGGAGTACATTTTGCCTTTCATACAGAATAAATGGAATGAGACAACAATACACTCTTCATCAACAACCCCCCCCACCCTCACGCTCCCACCAAACTAGCAGCCAACTTTGAAGCAACAATACAGCACAATGGGTGGGCAGGCGGGTGGGTGGGCAGGCGGGTGGGCAGGCAGGCAGTGTAGGTGCAATAAGAATCAGAGAGATGCAAGCACAACAAAAATTGAAGAGTGAATATGAAAGTACTTCCAATCTTATCACTGACCCAGGGGCACAGCCACAGGGGATGGGAGTCCCAGTGGGGACGTTGTGACCCCCATGTTTTTTCCACACAAAAATTCTGGTGACTGACCAGTTTAACAGGAATGCATCCAGCTGTGGTTGACCAACCTTCCTATATATAGGAGGAGAAGTAAGGCTGCCAGATTTGACGGAATAGGCTGTAGGAATTAATAGCCATGGTATTAGTTAGATGACGCATTGGAAAAAGTAAAAACAAGTGCGACATTGATGGAATAAATATTTATGGCTGCTATAGTGAGATTCCACCTCAGACGAAAAAAGTTCTCAAATTAGATCCATAGTAAAAGTCATAGTAGAGACATGACTAAAAGACTTTAAATAGAACATGTATGTGCTAAAATTTGATAGTGAAAGAGGGGGAAGACAAGAATGTTTCCCATAAAACATTATTTGGACTTTATTTGTTATAGCAAAAGTAACTAAACATTTGTACTCTATGGAAGAGACAGCTAAATGCAACTGATGTAGGGGCTTTTTATTCTATCACTTAGGTTCGGCTGGCGCACCGCAAATTTTCCACAGAGAACGCCATCGTTCTGCAGTACAGGCACCTCATGGTGCGTTCTTGTGTATATCCTACCGACAAGACAAAATACTTTCTTCCGGGATACGAGTGGCAACTTTGAGTCGTGATTTTGGCACTAATGCGATCAACTTTTCACTCTCACGACATGACAATTGTTTGATGATGATCAATGCATGGATATCTAACTGAAGCTCCCCTATTGAAGGCGTATGGGTTCACAGTAATAGTCCTCATTTCTCAAATTTTACCCCACATCAATATTCCCATCTAAACCTATATCTGTTCATAGAAAAACGATTATACTTGAAAATATTTATATATTTATGTTACTTTTAATAAAATATCCTCCCGCCAATTTTACCACCAATAGTACGAAGCATAGACCTACATGCAGTATGCAATAAAATATAAGAGATATATTCTCAAAAAGTGTAATAACAGAATAGATTAATTCACCTCACAATCGTAAGTAATACCATAGATCAGATCTAGTAAAGGCTGTTGGATGTGACATCACGGGAAGAATGTGTATACGGCAGCATGTTCGGCCCACGTCCACCTAACCTCATGTAGTTTACAACCCTTACCTGGAAAAAAATAGTGATTTTGAGAAGCCCCTTCTGGAAAATCTGGCCATTCTGGAGGGACATTTTGCGATCCGATACATTTTGCATTCTCAACCTGAGCATTTTCAAAAATTTGTGAGCTTCAGGGAATTATTATCAACTTCCTGGGGGAAAAAATTCCCCCCTTCCCGAGGATTCACAATTTTTTCCAGCCCCAGTTCCCCATATTATCCAGATGCTCCCCTGGCTATGGTTATAAGAAAGAAGGGGGGCATATGAATGGAATGTCCGGGTAAAATGACTGTGGGCAGTGCTTTACTGGCCTGTACACAGCCATTCCTACATACTGATATACTGCAGTGAACTCTTCCCCCCTGTATGTGACAAGTGAGAGGGCATGCACGCTAGGTCAAACATCACTCATACAAATGACAAACTGCTGATTCAGTTGTGACAGAGACTCCATGGAGGAATCATCTTCTTAAATTACCTGTGTGAAGTTCAAACTCATACCTCAAACTTGAGCAGATCACCTTGAACATCATATATATTGCTAGAGCATATTCCACAACCTCTGAACCTCAAATTTGGAGCTACAATTCCCCGTGCTTTGTGTTATGTACATCAAGAAGGTAGTACCTTTGCAACACCTGCAGAATAATGGACAGTTCCATTTGCATGACCTACAGAAAAAACCCCAGAAAAAGAAAATTTGATGGACATAGAATAGGTACAACGTATGGTGCCGTTGTCGAATTCCATTGAGTCGTGATGTCATGCGAAAGACACTGTTGCGTGTTGCCCAATTGTTGACAGAATGACGAAGAGGTGATATGGCACTGTGTGTGAAAGTTCTGGTAATTCAAGTGAATGAGTCCCAGAAACTTTATACCCCTTTCTCTCTAGTTTTCCAAGCTGATTTTGCGAGAATTTGAATATAAGGAATACCTAAAACTTGTTAACCTGAAAGCTTCATAAGATTTTGCTACAACATTATTAGAAGACCTTTGGTTCTGACGATGGAATGGATCAAACAGACAGAAGTATCCAAATTCTCTGTTCAAAAGACTAACTATCAAATCAAATCAAATACAGTTGCAGTTCATTTCGAAGTTGAAGAGACTGCAGCCTATCAGCAGGCTGCAGCTCCCTCAGCATATTTAAAATAGCTGTTTTTATTCTTCAATAGCCTCCTCTCAGAATGGCCCCCTTTAATGAATATGCCCCCCTCATGCAGAGGGGGGGGGGCATATTCACTGAAAAAGCTGCAGCCAGCATTGTACTATATCATCATTGAGAGGATTTGTGCACCATCTGAAGACATCACCATCTTATACTGTTCCTGTTGGCCACACCTCTTCCCCCCCCCGCTCTTCCCAGAATGACCCCTCTGGTATCATTACACCTAGTGTATTGCACCAACTGCTAGACGTAACATGCTTCCAGGGCCAGTGGTCTCTGAGCTACCCTCTTACATTAGACTGCAATGAATACTTGAGCTCTTTACAAATGGTGCATACCAATGAGCCGATCACTGATTCACAGCAGTAGCATCCATGCCATGGATTAGGACATTAAACATGTCGTGTGGTAACATGGTCATTGTTCCTCCGTTGAACGAACACCTCGGCGAACCGACAGTGCACACGGTGTTTCCAACCACGATTGACATGCAATGTCACACCAATGACTCCCCTGCCTTGCTCCTTGCAGTAACATTAATAGCATTATGTGATGTAGAACACAACCTCAGGTACACACCCATTGGTACCATTGAGGACATAACGATGTCACTCATACTGCCGACAATGCAGTTTGCACGTCCTAGTTTGCTGCCTGGTTTGCGATCGTTTTTTTGTTTAGTCACTGCCAGATGTAGTGATGCACCGACCGCTCAACTTCTTTTTGCAGTTGAAACGAGAATTACATCATACATCATACACGAGTTTGTGCACATGTCCAAGAGAGACAAAAAGTCTCGTGGGAACACGTTTTATAAGGATGGAAAGCTGGCAAAACTGGTTGGAGTTGGTTTACATACAACAACCGATGCAGTTTTTGCATCAACTTGGTGTGAGCTGTTCCACCAATCGGCATTCAGCCACACGGCTGTCCTTCGAGGTGCACTGTCGTCAATCGGCCTTGCTGGACTTGAGGGCAGCAGGCGTTCTGCCCACCTCGCGTTCCACGGCCTCCCAGGCAGCGTCGTCCCACCCTCCCGCATCATCCCAGGTCTCTTCTAGAGACGTCACCTTCTGGCTGGTCTCCTGCGATTTGGTGGCGGTCGTCGTCTTCTTCGAAGAACCTGAACTCACAGGTTTACTGGAAGAAGCATGAATGAATGATGCAGGCTTTCAGTTGAATGTTAGGTATGCACGTGTATGTTGGTTCTGAGTATTTATCCTAAAGTGAACGGGGACATTGAAGTAAACAGAGGGAGGCAGTGTTTATATGGGGACAGGTATCAGGCTTAAAACGGTGTTCATCATCAAATGAAACAGTGATGTGAATTCAAGACCCTCTGATCACCAGAAAAGACTTTCCCTACGTGACGAAGGGCATCAAGTTACTGTCCTGCTAAGAGCATTTGTTATGTTATGCATTTGAATGTGTCCCATTCACCACGCTGAAGGGGGCGGGGGGTCAGGTAGTATTTTGAGCCTGTGCCCCCCCCCACATTGTGGGGCTGAACTTTTCTGGATATAATGCAACCTTCATTGTCTTCAAATTTGATCTTGCATCAGTATTCGTTTCCACAAGGGGTTGTGAGTTGTAACATACACAGAGACATCACATTATTGACAGACTCCTTCCCCAGAGGCTCAGGACCGGAGATAGGGTGAGGTAGCACTTTATAGGGGGCCATTATTATGATAAATAGTACGGTATGCTCCGCAAAGCTCAATGTGTTCATGATTAAATTGCAATGGTCATGCAACAAATCATCATTAAACTAGCACAGACGAAACGAGTAAATGTCAAAGGCCCCACAACCAAATTTGGCGATTCTGGCATTTTCTCTTCTTGAGATATTCACTTACCTAAGTGAATTCAACCATGACTGATGACGTTCCCAGGGTAACAATACAAATGTCGCCCATTGACTTTACACACAGTAAATCTGAATTTTGCGAGCACCATTATAGCAGAAAAATATTAGTAAATTTTCATGAATGAAATTAATGAAAATATTTTTTTCATATCTTGTAAATGAATTTGTAAATTTTCCCTTGAGATCCAATTGTTAGTTCCTTTGTCACTAGGTTGGTAAAATGTTAAAAAAACATGATTTGGATCGACTTTGTATCACACAGGGTCCTCAGTTACTCTCGTGACATCACGGGTTACTCGCACAATACAGAATTGTCTCCTTTTTACACTCGAATCGGCTGAATTTTTTCTGAAGTTTGGGTTTCCTAAAGATACTAGATATAAGACACCAAAATAGCAGACTTATGTTTACAGGACTATAGTACTCTAAGGACACTGGGATGTGAGCCTGAAAAGTTTCATAATCAGCTACAGAGATTTATGTTATCCTAGCCCCCATCACTAGCAAACCTCCAGAGATGTTCAACCCTCCAGATGGAGGCAAGCTCTCCCCTTATTTATTATCTTCTTTGTGACAAATTGCCTCTGATCACTTAGACCCATTAGGAGATTGGGATGCACAGGCACCCCTAATACACAGGGGGATACTTCACCTTTGGTTACCCCCCTCTTGTGTAGAGGAGGATGTAAAAGTTCTGTGAGAGTTAGATGATCAATGGACAGTAGTTGACCTCTGATAAAAAAATAAAATAAAAACTCTCTATAGTCCAAATCGGGTGTTTGAAAACTATGAATTCGAATCTGAGGGTCAAGTAGTCAGTCCTCCAAACAAGTGGGATATTAATAGAAAGAGCCTCTTTTTCAGCTACCATGTAGTGACCCACTGCCAACATCATGACATGGCATTTCACACTCGTGTTGATTCCCTTTATAAAAGAGTACATGTTGGCACATGTTTTGCATTTTACACCTTAAAGGACAACTGCAGACTTGGAGGTTGTATCTAGGAAAAGGAAAACTATCTATAGGGTCCAATCCCCATTTCAAAATAATGTTCCTATGTTGTGAAGTAGGGAGGATCCCTATCGCACAATAGATAATGCATGACACCCACAGTTGCATCAAGTGCTTAACCATGTTACGAATACCATTGTTTCATTGTGTTGAATAATTCACATTCCAAAGAAGTACTTTCGTCTTTCCCTAATCAAAATTAACAGCCTCCAACCCACTACAGCAATCTACTCTAATAGACCAATTATTTCTGGAAGAGGAATTATTGTGTAAATTTTAACAGAAGAAAAGAACATTTGCAGGTTTGTGCAAGTATGACTCATTTATTATTGCATGATGGGATGATTTTAACATTGTATGAGCGGTGGTTTGGACTGAAACATTCAGTTTTTCGCCAGCTATATATATATCAGCCCCTTTATATATCATCATGCAGTTGTCCTTTGATGAAATGACAGCAATTTGGACCTTACCATCCCAAAATCTATCAATAGGTCTTTTTGATTCCCCCAGTCCTCCCATCCATCTTCGTCTGTGGTGGCGGCAGGCGTAGCTGTCTTGGCCGACTTGTCATCATCCCAGTCAGTGTTGCCCCAATCATTCCACTGGTCATCATCATCGTCGACTACCGGGGGAGATACACTGCTGTGTAGAAGAGGTGTGTCACTTTGATCAAGGTCCAAAAGACTGAAATGGTCTCCATCGTTGGTAGCAGCAGTGGGATGGAAAATGTGGCATGGTGTCGCCGGGGGATGTCATGAGCATCGGTGAATGATAAATGAGATGTTTGCAGACCCACAAAGCAACAGCACAGTGTCAGTGGTATTACGGTGGCGGTCATTGGGATTGTCAGAAGACCATTTAGTAGCACGGAAGGTGGAAGCCCGGTGGAAAGAGCAACGTCGTCGTTGGGTGATACACAGGTGGCATCAAGCGATATAAAGGCGTCAGCGATCGGTTGATATGAACCAGAGAAGAGTACAGTTTCCCATCGAAGGATGTCAGCAGCAATGGTTACAATGGTTGGAGCAAGAAGCGATTAAAGCCGATACATGAAAGAGAAAAGCAAAGTGTTGTGTTAATATGACGGAAACCACCTAAATGTTGGTACATAGCAATAACGACATATGTGAAATTATGTCTATTCTTCTAACCCCAAGTAACTTCTGAGAGGCAGAGGTATCACAACTGCGCCAAAGTGCCTCTCAGCCTCAAATGGAAATTTGGGTAATTGGAGGGAGATCAGAGAGATGCCCCCACAGGGGACCTCTCCCCTCCCCCCCCCCCCCCCCCCCCCTTCCCGTCCACCTTATCCCCGCAGATGGCCGCGATTTCAGGCAGCTATCTGCGAGGGACACTCGCTTCTGCTGAGAATGGGCACACAGAGCCATTGATTGACCCTTCCAGAGGAATCACTGCCTCAGGTGATAAGGGCCTCTTGGTCTCAGGTAAATTGGATTGGCGGCCTGGAAAAGATGATGCTATCTAACAATCAGCATTCAGTTTTGAGACTTTGAATACCGTGCAGGAACCCTGCTTGGATTTATTCCAATCTTGCTCTAGCCCTACTCTGCTGACTGAGCAACATACTGTACTGGACAGTGCATAGAGGAAAACCATCTCTGAATCCTCTGTACTGGACAGTGGATAGAGGAAAACCATCTCTGAATCCTCTGTACTGGACAGTGGATAGAGGAAAACCATCTCTTGACACTTTCATTCTCTAAAAGAAGCTACAAGGATTTACCCATTTACCCATTTACCCATTTATTGCTATTCTCTTCACATTTAATTTTTCAAACACCACACATTCGTTCGTAGGTCTTAAGTAGGTCGGTCCTGGCTTGGGAACATATACATTAAATCCTCCGTCTCAGTCTCAGATACAGTATTTACGATAGCTGCACAACAAGCAAATTACCTTTCATTTTCTCCCATGAACAAAATTTTCCATACACTGTCCAGGCACATTCCCCTACTTTGGTGATTAACAGGGCAATGCTGGAAGAGCAGTGAACACTATTAACAATCAAATGCCAATAGCAAGTTAACAAAAGACAGTGACACCCTCAGATGGAGCTCAAAATGATTAAAAGTTCATCTGCTCGAGTCAACCTGTTTTCTTTCTCTTCCCACATGTACCAAATTTGAATCATCCCCCGACTTTCGCTTGGAGGTGAGGCGGCCATTCATCTTGGGACATTAACGAAGGGGGGGGGGGGGGGAGGCAATTACGAGTACATGCAGAGCATGGCTGGGCGCCTACAAAGCTCATTAGAGATAAGCAGGAGAAATAACCAGAATTTATGGCCCTCTGGATCATGACACCCAAGAGGGTTTAACGACAGTCTCAACCAGCAGAGCAGGTGCTAGGGAAGTCACTTAGTGTGAAACCTGACGCAAAACAAAAATGGCGCTGATGCAATCTCTCGGGATAATGATGGATGGGGATGGAGTTAATGGCCATACAGTGATCATAGTACTGATATATATATATATGTAAGCATGTTACCGTGGCATTTAAATGTAGACAGGTATTACCATCAGAATAAATGGTGATTAGTGAAAGATTAAATTTCCTCCAAGTGGTGTGATGAGCTTCCTTAATGGTAAAACAATCAATCTCATCCTTGATAATTTGGGTACTGCAAGTAGTCGTCAGTAAACCAGGGCAGAATAATCGATGACAATTGCCAAAGGCGTCGTACTGAGTCATTACAGTTCAGGACTTGAGTCATTGACATTTACAAACTGAAATTCATAACTTGAATCGCTGACTTTCATCAGAGATTTAGTTGACTTGAGCCACAGCTCTCCTTCAATAAGGAAAATTTTCCCACAGAGTGAATCACGTGATTACATTATCAAATGGATTTATATGCACTTGTCAATCCCATGATGCACCCCTAGCACCAGACAAGGTGAGTCATTGCAATTAGGTGGGTCAACAACCTGGGTACAAAGACCCACCCCTCAGTCACTTTGGTGACTGACAAAGTATGAAAAGTGACACACCCAAAATTCCCGAGGCCCCACACCCTGCTGTACAATTTGAAACAACTGACTCGCCCCTCAGTCTCTTCAGTGACTGATGAAATTGGTACAATGACCCACATGTGTGTCACCTTGCCATTGGACAATGACCCTACAATGACTCACCTTGTCCAGGGTAGTGGGGGGCGTCATTCAAATGACAAGTGCATTACTGACCCAAGGCATGACTTGTTGTAACAAACTATCACTAAAACCCATGACCTGAGTCACTGACTTCCAGGGATTTGGTTGACACAGTCAGTCACGGCTTCCGGTACTGCTCTAATGAGGAAATTCCTCCAAGTCATGTGAAGTCATTACATCTTTGAACAGCAGTGACTTGTGACATGACTTCACACAGCACCAATCAGAGGCATACTGTCCTAGCAGCCTACATGTAGCAAAGGTTGCATAATTACTGTAATCCCTCTGGCGCTACTCATATCCTCCCCCTAAGGGCAATCTTTGCAACCCATTCATTGCTTGACTCTATTAAGGCTTCATGTACTGCTCAGGGGCTTTTGATACTGCCCGTCTGACAGATTTGATTAGGATGTAAAACCAGGAGGCAGCTTTTCCACAACTTAGGGCAGTGTGTGTGTGTGTGTGGGGGGGGGGGGGGTCATTAGTTTCAGGGATTATGTTTGAGTAATGACATAATGCCCTTCCATTGATCGGTAAGTCCCCTTTCACTGTTAAAAGGCTCATCCGTGTACGGTTTTGGAAGATGTAATTAGTGGATTTGTCTCCCGCCTGCTATATATTTTTCTGCACTTCTGCTAGAGTGTTGGCTATCTAGATCTATCTGAGGTGGGGGCTCCCACCTGCTATATATTTCTGATCACCCTCTGGCTGAGAGTGTTGTTATCTAGTTCTATGTGGGTGGGGTGGTGCCCCCACCGCTATATATATATATTTTTGATCACCCCTGGCGGAGGGTGTTACTGTACCTTAGAGCTTTCTTATGTTTGTTGTGGTCAACCCCGTCTGTTCATCATGGCATATCCTGGTAGGTTAGAGCTGTAATTGGTCCTGCTCTGACATGACTGGTATCCTCACAGAGAAGCGTTCAGATCCTTCAACCCTTAGCAGTGTAACTAGCTCATCGACACAAATAATGGAATAATAATAATATACATTATTCTATACCAAAGATTTAGTCAGTGTTCCTTGACATATATTTCAAAGTAGGATGTGTTATAGAGCATATTTTAAGTTTTGAGATATATATGATACCTCCTCAGGCCTATTGCAACTTGGGCTGAGGACATGGACCATGCTGGAACCCATAGGTTATGGGTTAGGGTCCTTGGGGAGGCATGTTGGTTTCTTGCTCCAAGCAGGAAAATTCAAGTGGGCGCCAACTCTTACCACAGCCACTCCTGACGCACGCATGGATTGCAGGAGATGAACGGTCTCGATTTGATTTTTGATTTCTATGTTCAGGAAGCCAACTAAGGCTCATTTGGACCCTGCCGATTGATCGAAGGGGGGGGGGATGACACCGGCGATAACTCTCCTTCTCTTCTCCCAAACCATAGTGCTCAGATGATAACAGGGCAGGAGGTGTGGCCAATTCCAACGCTGCTCCCGGGACCGCCATTTCACGTCCCCATCCGAAAGGACTATCGTGAACTCCAGGACCTGACCCCTTTTTTCGAACCTGGAGGAGCGGAATTCAAGTTGCAACATGACTGCTCACAGGCCTACAGACGAGACTTATTGCAAATATCCCTTAACAACCTATACCCCAGAAAATCCACTGGATCACAGCGGAAACCTATGAAGTTAAGACCAAGACCTCGCCGATCATTGCGCAACTGAGTGCAGCCACTATGGACAATTGTCGCAGTGCTGCTGGAATTCGAACCTTGAATCTTTTGGTTTTAAAGTGTCACTGATACCACTCTACCATTCTTCTGCCTCAAGAAAAAAACAAAAAAACACAAACGGTCATTAGGAGGCTGACCAGTTATATGAGGATTCATGGCTCAGCTGTAGGAGGCTGATCATTCATATAGATTCATGCTCAGCTAGTAGTAGGCTGACCATTTCATATATGTTCCATGCTGCAGCTGTCATAGGCTGATCAGTTCATATAGGATTCTGCCAGTTGTAGGAGGCTGAGCATTTCAGATAGATTCATGCTCATTGTAGGAGTCTGATCATTTTCATCTAGGATCCATGCTTAGCTTAGGATGCTGATCAGTTCATATAGGATTCTGCTCAGCTTTAGGAGGCGATCAGTTCATATAGGATTCATTCTCCGCTTAGGAGGCTGGATCAGTTCATATAGGATCCACGCTCCGCTGTAGGAAGAAAAGGGGGGATGTGTCAGTTCATATAGGATTCATCTCAGCTGTAGGAGGCTGATCAGTTCATATAGGATCCACGCTCAGCTGTAGAGGCTGATCAGTTCATATAGGATTCTGCTCAGGCGGTACTGTGGGGGAGGCTGCTCCGTTCATATAGGATTCATGCTCACTGTATGGAGGGCTGATCAGTTCATATAGGATTCAGCTCAGCTTTAGGAGGCTGATCATTTCATATAGGATCCACCCGCTGTATAGTGCTGTCATTCAACAGTATTCATGCTCAGCTGTAGCTCATACAGTCAACCTGGCCATGGGAGATTTGCCACTGAGATGGTTCCATCCAGTGCTAGAGCACTTAACCTTGTATAACGGGTATCCTGTTGCAAGGAGCTAGGACTGTTTTTTTTCAAACTCCATCTACTTCATTCACCCTTCTAGACTTTTTGTTGAAATTGTCAAATTGTCCATGCATTTCTGATTCATTGACAATCAGACACTGATTTGGACAGGTAATAATAACCAACCTTGCAGGTTTCAGGACTTGTTTCAGGAATGAAACAATCTTATCACTTCCCCATAGACTTTAGAGGGGTGCATTCAACAGCTCACCAAGAAAAATCAGAGTATAGTAGTCCATGTGCCTTGACTACGGCGCTCATACTCTCCACAATCACCTCACAAGGTACCTATTTCAACACGTGGGTTGTGTGGAACATTTTAGGAACTGCCTTGTCCAACAGCACGTGGAAAAGTCCCCTTGGGTTTCCAATGGCTCCTGAACTCGCATCATTATTTTCTGCAGTCTGGAGCTCTTACCGACTGAGCTAATCCGCCTCCTTGCCATGTACTATGATTCGTGAAAGGAACCATGCACAATACCCAATACCAGTAATTCATACCCGCCAAGCTCAATGGCAGGCTGATCTGCGGTCTCACCTCAGCTCTTGCATAGTCTATCAAGTGGGGGTAGGGGGGGCAAGGACCTGTCAAGTGGGGGGGGGGGGTGTTATTTCTAATATACCTCATCACCACTTACTCTGGAAGCCCAACCCCTCGTACTGGTCGATGGTCTGTGAGTGGTCCCCTTCCGGGACTTTGGATGTGGTTGGCTGATCACATTTTCGTTCATCCGGGATGCATACTCCTGTGTCTGTTGGAGATGGGTATACGAATATGTAAATATATTGCGCACATCATAGTATTTTACCTAATTTGTGCCCAACACAAATTCTCCAATTTCCAGGACTAAAATAGAACACATCTACCCAGCCTTGTGTCGAATCTGAAAAACTCCACATAAATTTGGCCAATTGGACTGGAAATTCATCAGTCCATCACCCCTATAGCCTGTCCCTATGTGGCATTGTTCTTCAACCTAAAATGAACTAAATTACTACTCAAATATTACCTTTTCTGCTATGAGTCTAATCATTTTCACTCAACCCCGATACACAGTATACAAAGATTCTGATAATGCACCATTCTGACATGTTCTAGCTTTGGAAGTTGCAATTTTTCCGTGTCCGGCGTTCCCGTGGCAAAGTGTACTCCGGCCCAGAACATTGTGGGACCATTCCTGGTCCTCAGTATAGCCAGGTTCCTGGGCCAATATTGCGCCGCACTGTGCATTTTAGCATTGAAATTATTCAACCTGCAGTCTGCACACAAATACAGAATTTTTGGTTGGTTTATAGGACCCAGTAAATGATGTTTCATACAATATGAATGACAAACATGAACTAGGAGCTCTGAGCACTCGCGGCTGTTTGTAAGAACATATACAGGGTTATAGCAAGTGCAATCAGTGATGGAGTCATCGTAGATGATATCAAACAATGGCATTCTAAGAAACATGAAGCATTGAAAAACATGTGCAAATTAGCTGTAACATGTGCAGAAGGATGACATAGCTGACCTTTGAAGAAAATAAAAAATCTCCATCACCCCAGGAAACAGACAAATAATGCTGTAAAAAGATGTGAACTCTGTATACACATGAATAGCAATGGTGCTAAGAAAATCTCATCCGTCCGCATGAAATAATAATAAATTGACTAATTTGGATGGGCGAATGAAATTCTAGGGGATGAATTACTGTAGCAGCTCACTGGAGATGAGACCTTTTTCTTTAATTACCTAAGGCCACACCCCTCTGGCAATCTCCAACATTTCCGGTATGCGTTTCAGTCCGTTGTCTGTCTAGCTGTCTACAGTATGTCTCAGTCTCAAAGAGTATATCTACCTGCTGGCTACTGACTTGGCATTACAAAAGCACATGGATACTGCTATGCAGTGGCAATGCCAGACTCTATGCTTCGTGGGAGGGGAACACTGGGGTGGGGGGGGGTGGTTGAGTGACAATTGTGGTAAACACTCGGAGCCATCTAGGGGCTTGCCTTTCCCTTTGGGGATATTTTCGCAAATCAGATTAAAGAGCTACGTTTGCTTACTTTTCCGGTAAAACGATTGTCGACATCACAGTTTTACATCTGAATATTCTACATCATTGGTATTCATTATGTCAGGATATTTTTCTCCTTATAAGAGCACAAAAATCCACATTCATGGCTCCCCACCTTCCATTTGGTCACTTACGTTTTTAGCTGTCCCATTATCTCCCCTCCTCTATGCAGGGCCACTCATTGTAATCCACAGGTTTTCTCGTACTGACGTCCTCTATAGCACCTGACCGGGGGGGGGGGGCACTCACCTTTGACATCTGTACAATAGAGGTCACGCATGACCAGAATCCACATAAATAGGGTACTTTTAAATATATATACTTTTACTTGCCTAAAACAATGGACGGGTACCAAAGACAAACCATGAAATCAAGAAAACAGGTGCCTTTTTTTTTGCAAGAGGGCGAGGGAGCCAGAACCCATTATTGTTTATGGAAATTTCGCGGGCAGCCTTGTTCAGTGTCACAAAATATTGCAGTTATCTTATTTAGGTGCATGTTTTTTGTCCCGGACTAAACGTGTTTAGAGTACTTTCAGGAGGTCCCATTGGTCACGCCTGATTCCCGTCAATAATCCCCCCCCCCCCCTCCCCCGGACACGACCCATCAAATAGAGAACTGGTAATAAGACTAATTGACGTGTATCTTACTGCAAGTAAGCACCACAATCCTTCGTTTCAGTAACATTGACCGATATCTGTAATTCGGCCTATTCTAACCTATTCAATAGATACACATCCTGAAAATTGTTTGATGTTACTTGCAAATTGTAATTCCACTTATTCAGCAGCATATGTTTTTTGTATAGCTATGCACATAGTTCTTCATTGTGGCCCATACCACCAGCTAACATGTAAACTCGCATGGGTAAACTACGACACAGTTGGTTCTAAGGTTTTTGAACATACTGTACAATTCATCCTGGTTCCTGGTACTGTCTGTAATACAGCAAAACTGTAATGGCAACCCCCCGCGGTTCAATGATCAATTGTCTGGGAATGCCCAAGAAATGATTCTGTACTTTCATCCAGTACGTAGAATTCTCAAAAATTCTCAGATAGGAGGGAGTATATACTTGAATGCTAATGAACACCATAGTAGGCCTATACATGTGATTATAGTTATACCCAGCATGATAATTAAATGATAGATATTTTGCAATATATTGATTGATGCCACATTAGGCTCATCGAACCTTGAATGTGTGTTTCGTTTAGGATCAGTGGGCAACAAACCACCTTTTTCCATCTATTGCTCAGCGTATCTCAATTCGAGTCCCGGGACTGTGATTCTATGTCCCTACCTGAGAGATTATCAGTGAACTTTGGGGTCTGACCAGTGTGTATGCAAGAAGAGGGAGGGGGGTTGAGGTCAGGATCCCCCAGGACCAATTTGATCATAGTTCAATTTTTTTTTTACAACAAAAGCCACCTCCTTCACAGTTCGTACAAATATTGCAACAGCATGTGCTGGCATACATGTGTCATAAATTGCATTTATTTGCTGATGAGGGAGGGTGCATGCGGCTATAATGAGGGCGCACTTCCCTTGGATCCCAACCTCAACCCCCTCCCCCAGACAAATCTCACTGGGTCTGATTGTCTTGATGATAATAATATTGTCTCAGCCACAGATAGCTTGCTGTCTTTTGTGGGTTTGTCATGGGTTTTGAAAGGCGGGGGCGGCATACCTAGGGGGCTCACAGGGAGTCCTTGCAGCTACATTGCAGAACATTGAGGGGGGCAACAGGTGATGAATAACCGGATATCAATTGGACTTGAAACCTGGTGCAACATCCAACATCAGAAAATTTACTGACCAAATGAATGGCTCAATTCCTGTTCATGTCCAATAAGGAATCACCCACACTGCTCAGACATCAAGGTCAGTTTTTAAGTACAGTAGTTTGAGGCATAACACATTGTACAAGCCATCCCCAGAGGTCAACTGTGACTCAGGCATCAGGAACTACACAACTCTGCAACACATCTGTTCATATTCATCATTATCATTTTCATATCCACAAATTGACACTTTTATGGTTACAGAGGATTGTCAGACTTGCTGTATGAGAGAGGGAGGCAGTCAATCACTTTTATTGACTGTATGGTACAGTATATAATGTGGACTGACATTACTTACAGGAATTCAATGTGGGTAGAGGGTATTGCTACTGGGGGGTCATGTTGAGAGAGGGTTGGCAGAGAAGGGGAGGAGGGTGGGTGACTTTCAGGAATTCAATGTGGGTAGAGGGTATTGCTACTGGGGGGTCATGTTGAGAGAGGGTTGGCAGAGAAGGGGAGGAGGGTGGGTGACTTTCAGGAATTCAATGTGGGTAGAGGGTATACCTACTAATGCTTCAGAGAGGCTTGGCAGAGGAGGTGAGTGAGAAGGTGGGTGGTGGGATCATACCTTTTCTATGACCCAGGTTTTTTTGGTAGCAATTTTTTTCCACAAAAAGTTTGGCACAAAAATAGCTATTTAGAATCTTTGAGGCTTTTTCTCCTATTTGTTGTCCAGGGCAAGGTCTACTTTTCTCGGACTCAGCTCAGAGAGACAGAGACTATAGGCCTGCGGGCCCTAGACAAATTTCTGCCGAAGCCAGATTGAGCCAATTATTCCCATGCAGTTGTTATCAACATAACTACAGATACAGTAGTTTATTGGAATTCTGTTTTACCTGTTGGCAGAAACAGCTATACAGTATGTCATATCACAAGCGTAGATAGTGCAGCCCATTGAACTAATATAATTTATATCATTATTTAGTTGCATTTCAAATATGACTGCAAAGATTCTATTCTGGTCAACCAAAACTGTAGGCCAAATAATGGTGATGAAGATGTGCATCACTTAAATAAATTTCCTCACGTCCAATTAATACTCCTATCACTTCAAACTATTTTTCAGGGATTGCTAGCTCTGACATTAGCGAATGAATAAGTTAGTGACCATCCACCCGCAGGGAGATGAGAAGGTAAACAATATATGTCAATAGGCAACTAAACTAAACAAGGATGAACGATACTGTTTACAATGTGCTACTTTGCCATGAAAATGTTTATCTCTCAATACTGTAGGTTGAATGAGAACATGCATCAACAATAAACCTTTTGTTACAGGCAAATTCCAGCCAAATTAATACCCTTTTTGGTGTTATAATGTTAAAGAAGATGAAAAAAACATTCAATACCACTTTGTTCCAGGTTTATAGGGCTGTTCGCTTGGGGAGGATATGGCTTTTTCCCCTCCCGTAATTCAGTAATTGGGATTTTGGCAACTGGCAACCTTTTTATGATGTCATATCTACCAATTATAAGGGGAAAGATATATTTCTTGACCTTTTCTTAAAATTGGTAGATATGACATCATTAGTTGTTGCCCATTTGGCAAAATTGCCAACAACCAAACATGCTATGACATGAAACAGTTTGATTGGCATGATTTTCAATGCACAATCATATGACATTTAATTTTTTTGGCTGGACTTGTCCTTTTAAAGACTTTCCCTTTTTGACATTATGAATCATCTGATGAATCATAAGGTACAATAATTTGTCATCAACTAAGTCTCATACAGTCATACTCATCACTGATTCTCAGCAACTGGAGTCACGCCAAGCCTCTACCAATATCTGAGACTCGTACAAGCTCAACTGGAGACTGGTACTGACTCCCCCCCCCCCCCCCCCCCTCTCCCCAGTGCCCCCTCTGTCCTTGCATGGGAATCTCTCCTTCCCTGAGAATCAAGCCTAATAAATACTGATAACCCATCATGAATATTGTCACAGTCGTCTAACCAAGATCTGAGACTCGTTGCTACCAGCACAGCTGGAGTCCGGTAAGTTCTCTAAGCCCCCACCCTCAGTCCTTGGGGGGGGGGGGTTAGGAAAACCAAGGTCGGGGCCTCGGGGGTAGAAGGCCATGTAGAATCCTGCCCCACAAATGCCACGATGAGCGCTGTGGGCTACAAGATCGGGTAAATTGTGCCCCCCCCATTTTGGGGTACATATACCCATGTAAACTGGATGAAGAAGTCTTGGAACGGATGAGCAGTGTTTGGAAACTGCTTCTTTTTTTTTTTCTAGGAGTGGCGGGTAAGAGAAGGTACACAAGACAAACCTTCTGTTTTTTTTTCTCATCCGTGTGATTGGTTTTTCTGTGTGCAAGGAATGAGACCATACATGCACACACGAGGTACCAATAATCCCGGATGAGAAGAAAATCCGCCTCTTCTTAAGAGCTCACCGGGGCTGAACACAGCGAGGGCTCAAACAAACACACGGTTAGGTGCTCTATAATGGAACAGCTACTGCACAGCGAGGGTATGATAGCACAGCGGGACGTGATCGATGGAATAACATGGGTCGGATTGATTTCATAGCGCTAAGGGAGATTAACCCATTCTCAGGGGGCCTCAGCCAGTGGCTATGATATAAATATGATGCTCACATTATGAGTCAATATTCAGGAGATGATTAGGTTCAGACAAATAAAGGGTTATTTGTGATTTATGTTGTTCCTTTTTTTTTTTTCTGTGTCACACTATTTTTCCTTTTATATTGAGACTCATGTGATGTATAGTCAGATTTTATTCCCTGTTCACCTTATTCCTTCTTCCATAACACTTTTTCTGATACAGGAGATAGAGCCTCATGTGAAATTTGACAAATTGCCAACAACCAAACATGCTATGAACAGAAAAGTTGATTGGCATGATTTTCAATGCAATCATATGACATTTAATTTTTTGGCTGGACTTGTCCTTTAAGATTTCCCTTTTGACATTATGAGCATATGAGGAATCATAAGGACAATAATTTGTCATCAAACTAAGTCTCATACAGTCATAACCTCATAACTGATTTATCAGCAACTGGGAGTCACGCCAGCCTCTACCAAGATCTGAGACTCGCTAACAGTCAATGGAGATGGTACGGAAGACCCAATCCCACCCCCCCCTCTTCCCGCAGGCCCCCGATGTCTTGAATGGGAATCTCTCCTTCCCTGAGAATCAAGCCTAATAAATATGATACCCAGCAAGTGAATAGTGTCAGTCGCTACACAAGATCTGAGCCTCGTTGTACCACACAGCTGGAGTCCGGCGTAAGTCTCTAAGCCCCCCCCTCAGTCCTTGGGGGGGGGGGGGGGGTTAGGAAAACCCCAAAGGTCGGGCTCGGGGTAAGCAAGGCAAGTAGAAATCCTGCCCGTATCAAATTTCACGAGTGGCGGGCTTTGCTAAAAAGTCGAGGTAAATCTGTGCCCCCACCCCCCCCATGTTTTGGCGGGTACATATACCAGATTAAAAATGGATGAAGAAGATGGAAGGATGAAGAAGTGTGGATGAATGCATTTCTTTTTTTTTGGCTCAGGAATTGCGGGTGGTGCGGTAGAGGAGGGTAGAGCGAGGTACACAAGACAACCCTTCTGTTTTTTTCTCATCTGTGAGATGTTTTCTGTTTCAGGGAATGAGACCAGACATGCACCCACACACGAGGGTAGACAAATCCCGGGGATTACCGAAGAAAGCATCCTTTAGAAGAAGCTCACCGGGGCTGAACACAGCGAGGGCTCAGAACAAAACACGGTAGGTGCTCCGATAATGGAACACGGCTCGCTGCACAGCCGGAGGGTGAGGGTATGATAGCACAGGCGGGACGTGATCCGATGGGAATAAACATTGGGGCGGGATGATTGTCATAGCGCTAAGGGAGATAACCCCTTCTCAGCTCAGACCAGTGATCTGATAATAAATATGATGACGTCATTATGAGTCAATATTTCAGGGGGAGATTAGGTTCTGATGAGGTTCAGACAAATAAAGGGTTATTTGTGATTTATGTTGTCCTTTTTGATTCCTTGCCAGCGGCAAGAGGAATCTATGTAATCAAGTTTGTGCTATGTGGTGTGTGTGTGGTGTGTGCGTCTGTGGTGTGTGTGGCTAGTGTGTGAACACCCCTTGTCAGCTAGATATCTAACGTACGCAAACTGGGATCAAGTTACAAATTGGTATGTGGGTTGCACATATGGGGAGGATGACCCTATTGTTTTGGGGTTGCCCGTTTCAAATTCATTCAAGGTCACGGAGAGGGCAAAGTTCAAAAGCTTGTCAGCACGATATCTAACCGAACTTTGCGAAGATATCTATCAAGTTTCAAATTGGGTATGTGGGTAGCATGTCTGGTGAGGGAATGAACCCTATTGTTTGTGGGTTGTGCAGGTCAGTCATTCGAGGTCACCATAGGAATCGTCATATATCTCTGTAACGAAACATTTTGGAGGACTATCTATATGGAAGTTTGTTCGTCTGGGTGAAATTGTGAATTTACATCTGGGATGACAGAATTTGACCTCATTGGACTTTTGACCTCATTGACCTCTGACCTGGTGAGTTTGCCTGCTTTTTAGTGTTGGCCGGAGGCGTTCTTGTTAACACAAACAAAAAAAAGTCCAATGAACACTACCATACCACGGTACTCTTATCAGAAGCTATCTCAAAGAATGTGGAAGGTCAAGACAGCAAAAAACTAAAATTGATAATCTCGGCACGAAAAAGTTTGGAGGATGTAGTCATGGAGGACAGTTTCGTTGTCTGATGGTGAATACATTGCGTGACCGACTTTTACTCATTTGACCTTTTGACATCATTTGACCTTAACCTGGTGATTGGCATGCTTCTTTTTGTTGGCCGGAAGCGTATAGTTGAGACAAACAAAAAAAGTCAATAACACTACAATACTATGATACTCTTATCCAAGCTATCTCAATGCATGCGGCCAAGACAGCTAAAACACTGAAATGTGGATAAATTGGCATTTGACATAGGATGTCGCATGATATCTAATGAACTGCAAGTATGCTATAAAGTTCAAAATAAGTGTGGATTGTATAAATGATGAAGATTGACCCTATTGTTCTTGGATACATCTGTCCAAGGTCATTCCAGGCACATAGGACAATACTTATATCTCTGCAACGATCATTGTACAGACTGGAAAAAAGCATATAGCCAACCAAACAAATATTCCGCAGGAAGACAGTAACCAAATTCTCAATGTCATTTGATTGTATTCCTGATGATGTTGAGTAATGGACTAGCAACCAAATATTTCCCCCAGTGAAGACAGTACAATTTTGAGTTGTCATGTTATCCATTACCTGATAGTATTGGACTCGCACCAAGTGACCAGCCTATATTACCTCTGATCAGTCGCGTGTTGTTACGGGTGGGAAGTGGCAAGTGTGGTCTTGCAGCACCCCCCCCCCCCCCCAGGTTTCATAGGCAGCTATGAAAAATGTAAAGTGTAGCTCATTTGAAGCCTGCATCACTGCAGTATTGACAAATCCTAATTGCAAGGCAAAGGACACCAAGAAACGCCTCTTATCGTTTATACTTCCCTTATTTAGGTTACATTACAATTTAATCTCTGTGGCACGTCCTCAGGGGAGTACACAAAATAGATTAGTAACATGGATAATCAAGTGGTGGGTGCGAGGGAGGGGGGGGGGGGGACAACTTTGCAATTTTTCCCTAGGCCTATATTATATGTCCTCGAGGGGGGGAATGCCAAGTGGTTGCTTGACATTAATTGAAAACGGTGAATGATCTTCAAATTTCCATTTGACTCTAGTTATTAAGCCGAATGCACCAAGGAAATGCCCTGAATTCAATTCGAACACATGGCTGGGCCCAAAATCCTCTTCACTTTAATGCATGCATTTGTGTGTGATTTACAATTAAAGCCCTTTGTTGGCTGGTCACATTGGTCCGGCCCCAATCCCCCCAAGGATTTATCTCTTAAGTTGTGGTTTGAGATTGTGAGCCAGTAGTAAAACACAATCAACTTTTGACTGCCTGTCCAGGACACAGTGTGGGAATGGTAACTGGCAATGGCAATGACTCAGAGGACTGAGAGTGTGTATTCCAATTAGTCTCTGTGTGACCAGCTACTGATTATCTGATTGTTTACATTTAAAGGTAACACCCTCTCTAAGCACACTTCCAGGATGTAAATACTTGACAGGCAGGACGGACTATTGGGTATTATACTGGTTTACCTATTTATAGACAAGCCATAATGAGAGGATTAACTGTGTGTTGTGTAGAAGCAGTGCGAGGGTAGTGAGTTGTGAGGAAGGGAAGAAGCAAGGGTCAAGGTAGCTTCTGAAAGTGGGGAAGGGGCACAAAATTTTTGGCATTTTTTGCTATTGAGCTAAAAGTGAGGGCATTACCCTGAATCCCAGGGAGAGAAATGGTAGGGGTTTGGTATATAAAATATCTCTCGTCTTCAACCGTGCCTATCTATCTGGTGTGACGTCACAGGTTGACTTTTGGAAAAGCGGTGCCGGGATAATATATTTTAAACATTTGGCCAGAAGTCTTACTGGATCAACATTAATTGACCCCACATTAGAAATTGCAAAGATCTGTCTGTTCTATTATATATTTGTATTATTATCATGCAGCAGATACTGTTTGTTATGGGAGGTGGCTTGCGCATGAGGTGGGCCATATATCCCACCAAATGTGGGAGGGAATATGGGATTTGAAAGCTCGTGAAAGTTTGACCCTAAAAAAAAATGGCAATAAGACATTTGATGGAATGGTAAAATAGCTATTGATACAAGTATTTTTTTAAACAGTTATGCATGTCAATTGCATGACCACCCCTTGTATACCCCAGACAAGGGTGAGTCATTGAACTTAGGTGGGGTCAACAAAATGATGCTCCCCTCAGTCAATTTTGCGCCCTGAAAAATAATGAAAATTGATACACCGCAGCACTTTTAAAGATCACCAGACGACTATGCTGTCGATTGAAAAAGATTTACTGGCAATGACTTCACTTGTAACATTGTAATTAATGACTTATGGTACAAGACCAACATGTGAGACCCCCTGCTATTGGAAACTGAATGTACCCACAATGTCTCACCTTGCCAGTGGTAGTGGAGGGATGAAAATGGGGGGGAAAAAAACCAATATATAGGCCTGTATGCAGAATGCACTTCTCTTCCCACCATATACTCCAAATTTTTTTTTTTTTTTTTTACAATTGCGATGATGTTGATGAGGTTGGTCGTCCAATTCACAGAACTGCCACTTAATTCAGTCTATCTGCTTTGACAACACCAGGTAACTTATGAGGATAAATTTCGCAAAGTGATCCGAATCTTAGCCTTGCCTGCAGGTGCTGCCGAATCGTGTTACGGTCGTGAGTACTTTCCAACACTTGGAATGGAGCAACTTGACCTCACTGGTTATGAATCTTAACTTTACCTTCTCTCTCCAAAATACACTTACTTACCAGGTTATTTTTCAGTATTTTACTCAATTGCCCTCAATACTGATCTTGACCTTGGTCCAAGCACAATCATCTCTTGCGGTTAGTCCAATATTGCAGGTGATTGGGGTCGTTTTGTGTCAAGTTGTGGTTTGAGTTGGCAATTACACACATCTTGCAGGTTTTGATATAGTCTGTCATCCTGGTGATGCCACGACCGAAAAAAGGCAAGGATCACTACGCACAGTTGCGTTCTTGTATTTGTCTGTCACACTATTTTCTTTTAGATTGAGACTCATGTGATGTAGAGATTATTCCATGTACACTTTATTCCTTATTCCAATAACACTTTTTTTCTGGTTACAGGTAGATAGAGCCTCATGTGAAATTTGACAGCCGAAAATAATTGTGTTTATACAGGGCTCCACTGATTTTACTAGCAGGGGCCCACTTCAGATGATACTAATAGGTAATGCCAGTGTCACAACAATTTTCTTCACACTTTGTACAGGTGAAAAAAAGACCATCGCAAACACCCCATACTTAAAAATTTGTCAGAGTTAATTCCGTCTGTTAAATGGTAAATGCTGCAAAGCCCTCTTTGGTATGAAGTAAGACATAAGATAATAACATAGTAATGTTAACAATCATGAAATAAACACAAATCTTCTCCATAAAAGTGTGAATACTTTCATTCTTTTTGTTGTAGGCGGATGTCATGTAACAGATTTGCTTTCCACTATGCACAGTTGAAAGAGGGCATATCAAAAATAACCCACACCCTGAATTTTGAGGTTCTCGCAGGTTGCTTGGTTGAGATATTTGAATTTGCTTTCAGGGGGGGGGAAAATTCGAGGAATCCATGACATCCCAGGGAATCAGGCAAAGGCCGCCCCCACAGACCCTAACAGAAAAAGGTATTCACTTAGAAGAATGAGAATATTCCCTTACATGATTGCAACAATTTTGTAGGTTTTCAATTCGGCATTCCATTACTTTTCCTTTGTCTGCAACAATTCTTCAAACTACAATGTTTTCCATTGACTTTGTATAGTCCAACACGGACATATACTTAAATGCTTCATGGTTGCCAGTTGCCCAGCGTATCAACTACAGAACTGCACTCCACATGATTTGAGTCTAGTCTGGCATTCACCGAATTCTAACTAGGACATCCATCTTCATCGCCCCATAACGAATCTGCGCTCCTCAAACCAGTGTTTTTCCTCAAGGTTTTCCGGCACCTTTAAGCTTTAAGGTAGTGTATCATCCCTACATAGGTTGGTAGTGGCCTACTATGACCCCTATTTTTGGGAAAAATCCAGTTCGGAGTTAGTTTTAATGAAGATAATAATGATAATGGAATCGAAAGGTCAGGGGAAACTACCGCGTTTTTGACTTTTGTGACGTACAAGTGTGCCGAATGATCTTGTTCAAACTCCCCTGCCGAAAATTACAAACCTGCCAACCACAAAACTTTACAGATTACTTATCACCATCCCGCCGACAACAAGGGGGTGAAATTGGTTGCGTTTTCAAATAGTTAGTGACCTTTTCGAATAGCGTACGATATTTCTATGGGTGGAATCTCGTCTTTCCCCTATATCCCCCCAATGTTCTGTGGTCAGCATGTGCACTTAAAACAACGAACTTGCTAATACCACACAAAAGTTATGGCTAGGTTAAACGTTCGAACTCCCTGTTTAGTCGTTCGCTATAGCACCAACTCAAGCACTTTTACGGCTGTTGGGCGTGGGCCAAAAATAATGTGAAAAATCAGTAAACTGTCACATGAGTACATTCATTTTACCAAGTGAATGAGTTAGCCCTGATACTTCCACTTTGCAAAGGTGAGTTTTGAAGGTTCCCTGTGCGTACTGCAGTATTTTTATTTTTGTTCCCATCCATTGCTTGGCTTCCGGCTATAGTAATCAGAGGTACCTTCCTTCTTGACACAACCAAACGGCAGTGAAACATTCATAATGAGATTGGGGGGAATGTATACATTTTCCTCCAGGGGAATATTGACATGATGCTCTCAGTATATGTATGTAGGCAACGTGAAAAAAGTCCATTAGCCAAATTCATGTAATTATGTGGACACTTCTTTATAGTGGCCTCTATTGACACTTGTTATTACGTTCATGTGGTTTCAGGGGCTGATTGGGGCAAGCTGCGCTACATTCAAATATACACTCAAATAAGTTGTACTAATTCCATTTCTCAGATTCAGGTTTAATTATACCCACCCTTGTCTTTAAGTGACTGTATGAAGTTGCAGCCCAGGAGACGATACTAGTCTGAATACCAAACAAATCCCATTAGATTTTAGAAAAAGCAGTCAATTGATTTTAAAGCAACAATTTGTGGTTGGGCTTATTTCCAGATAGCAACATTTGTTTACCTTAGTTTCTGGAAAAGGTCTCAAACAGCATTGTCAACACATAATTACACTATCAATCCAAGGTTCTATGTATAGGTTAACTCCGCCACTATTAATATACTATAAACATGTAGAATCCTTATTTCTCGAAACATCTGCTCATCTAAACGTATCTGCCACCTCCATGGTGTGAACTGGCCTGTATTTTTATTAACTTTTCTGGTTGAGAAGCATACTGATTCTGGTCTGTGGTGTCTCAAGCAGATCCGGTCCGTAGGAGCTAACAGCTAGCCATGTTTTAAGAACATTGACAATATATTCTTGATTCCCTGCTGGCTTTTCCTGGTATGTGAACTTCAGCGACATATATCACTGTAGACAGCCAATTCGACCAATGTGTGTTCAGCTACTTACTATCCAAAACGGACATATTTCCATAGCTTAAGTAAAGGCCGAGAATACATTTCCACTAATTGACCTATTTCGAGCTGTATTTTTCTGAGCTAAACTTCGGCCTATAACTGAACTGACACGCATCTAGTGCTGAGGCGAACATCACTGGAATATCAGATTATATGTCACCGATAACCGTGTGTGACAACAAGCAACATCGAGAATGTTTTAGGCAGTTTGAGATTCAACAAGGCCTGGGAAAAATTTCTTGATAAAAGTTGATATTGAAATGTCATATGATTGTGCATTCATGCCAATCAGACTGGGTTGTCATCAGGTTCATAACATGTCGGGTTACAAACTTTTAAAGATTATTAATTTATCACTGCTAATTAAGTTGGCAATTTTGCAAATTGGCAACGTTCGATGACGTCATATCTACCAATTCTAAAGAAAATGCTAGAATTATGTCTTTTCCCTCATAATAGATATGACATCATAAAAAGGTTGCCAGTTAGCCCAAATCAGCAAATTATATGAAATTTGAGGAAGCCATATCTTCCCAACCGAACATGCTATGAACCTGGAACAAAGTGATATTTGAATGATTTTTATTCTCATTAACATTAAAACACCAAAGAGTATTAATTTGGCAGGAATTTTCCTTTGAGAAGAAGAAAGTCTGCCCTAGATTGCCCCCAGGTAAACATAAACACATCACTGCTGCTGGATTGCTCACAGTCCAGGAATAACAGCTGGTTTATATCCAGATATCTTTAATCTTTGGGATTAGTAGATACAGGGAGATTGCCAGGCTGCTGGGGGTAAATTGAACAAACTGATCTCCCCCACAAGGGGCAGATTCAGTGAACTGTTCACATAAACAAGCCCGGGAGAATGTTGCAGTTCTATGTAACAAAGCTTACTAAAACTGACCTGTATTGTTCTGATATCATCAATGCTACAACAACTGGCCCACACAACATGCGTGAAGTAAGTATGTGAAAACTGGAGCAACATATACTGTATGCTACGAAACTGAGGCCCTCTTCATAAAGTAGTGCTGAGGACGCATGAAGGAGAGAGACTATGGAAAGACTGCTGAGTTATCAATGAAATGTCCCAAAGTGTGTGCACGCAGAACATGATTTTCATGCTGTATTTTACATGTACACGAACTGTCGCCCCCTTTTTCTCCGCCAAACAGTGCCTTTGATGAGCATATTCAACATTGACTGGATATAGTAAGTCTTTTCACGATTGTAACTGCGCATGCTAAATAGCTCAGGGGTATAGACAAGATTCATCTCCCCATAGCTCTATCATTACAGCCTTTCTTTAAAACTGTCATCACTCTTTGAAAATGCAACCAATTCATCCCATCTTTCCCAAGGTTTTTGTGCTAGTAGGATGTGTAAATTTCGTTCTCAGAAGGGTTTCGAAAGATGTATGCCAAACCAGCTGTTTCGCAATGTCCAAATGCCAGTTTTGAGTTTTCCCCATGACCTTTGACACTGAAGAATTATGATCTGATTTCTATACGTATGAAGGCGGACTTCACAGACCCAGAGGGTATAAGTAGTGCTCGGACAAATACGCGATCGCAGTTTTCGCGGCGCAGAATTACGATTTTGACGAATCAATTGCATTTGGTAAATTTGGTTCTGAAAAAAGAAAGAAATAAAAACTAACGATGTTCATTTTTGGGAAAACACAAGCAACAATTTTGTGTTATATGATTATATCAGATGAATTGCGGAACGCGGGAACGATAAGCGTGCCCATTAACATCCCATGTAGATTGCATGCAAACATCTTATCCAAATTCCACTCCAAAAAAATCGAAAAAAACCCACGAAGCTAGCTTTTCAATCCGCGCGCAGATCGCGGAAAGAATGTAACATGAACAATTTGTCTGTGATCCACGAGGTGTGATTTCCCCGGATCGATAGGCCAGTTAAAAGCAGTAAGGTGTTGTATTAATGTTCTGTAAATAGCAAACTTAAAAGAGTATTCTTTTTTTATGTTCTTATCACATAGTTTAGCAAACAAATGGCCTGACTGGCGGCCAGTTTTGCCTTGATAATTCTTACAAATACGATCACGTTTTTTGCGATAAGGATCACGTTTTTGTGCGTTTTTTTCAAAGTGCGATGCGATTTTTTGTCCTCAAAATCGCGCGTTTGTCCGAGGTATATGGCCAAAATTTAGGAGAGGCCTGTGAGGAAGAAGCTAATTGACTCATAATGCACCATCTTTTATCATAACATCCCAGTTGAGAGAGCCACAACTGTAGCTCTGCTTAATCAGTATGGTAAACACCTATAAACAGTAGAGTGAACAGACCTCCTATTGTTCTCTAATTACAGCTGCCCCAGTCAGGCCAGCCCTGGAGGGTGGAGCTGTCTATAACAGTTACAGGTAGTCATTACTCTTGATGGTTTCAGTTCTGAGAGTCTCTCTCCTGTGGGAGGGAGTCTATATAAAGCATCAATAAACCTTGATTGTTCTGAGTTGTAATCAATTCTGGTGGAGAATCAGGCTCGTTTCCCCTTCCCCCAAAGGGTTAATTAGGAAAGGAGTGCCGGAGGCCCTGTATGGCAGTATTACACACACTTGATTAGAACAGTTTTCTCTAAATGTTTCAGAAAATTTGATGAATAGGGGGTTTTAAATGGGAATCTTCCTGCTAGGTCCAGAGAAAGATTTGTGGCTCGAACTGGGTATGAGTCAATCCTAAACTTAGTCTGTGGTTTGCTGTCAATCTTGATCAGATAAGCCCTATTAAATTTTCAGCCACAGGCAATTTCCAGGTGAACCATCTCTCCAAAGAATCCCAAGGTAGCTGAACACAACTACAATGAATTTAGTTACAAATATATTCCCAGGAATAGGGGCTAGGTACTTAATGAGGAGTTATTCCACATTTTGTAACTCTAGCACATTAGGCATATAGGCACCTGAGAAAACAGAAGGTTCATATTTTTGTGATTTGTCCAACTTTTGATTGATCACTTTTTTTTCTGCTGAATGAATTTCTTGGAATATGGGATGCCATTCATTGCAGGCATAGATATCGGGAGAGAGGCTGCATGGACCCTGGGGGGGGGGGGGGGGGGGGAGGGGCCAGTTGGCAGGGGGAAGAGGATTGCGCAGAGAAAAAGATGAACGCTGCATAGTAATGAGGCTCAGAAATGCAGATTCTTTGTTTCTGGTTTGTAGGCCAAAATAAATTTGGACTAAGGCTGAGATTCCATAAATGCGTAGCGTGTCCCGGCTGGATGTGAAAATCACATATCTACAGAAACGAATGTTTCAGAAGAGAGAACACTGTGAGTTTATGCGAAAAGAACATGAAAATACAGCAGCCCATGCATATTGTCATTGCTTGGCTCTTTAAGGAAGATATTCCATAGAATTAATTTGCGGTGATGCGCATCTGCATAATTTGCATTGGTACATGTGCTTATTTAGACTATTCAGTGTTGGTTTGCCTTCATTTATAATTTTATTGCCTCTGTGGAACCAATATCTATCTTCGCAACTAAGTAGGACATATTCAGACGATTTTTCACATGCGTAACGGACCCGCATCTGCATCTATGGAATCCTAGCCTGAATTGGCACATTTCCCAGATGTGTCTAGATGTGGTTATAACCTATGGTATTCCCTGCCAGCTAGCCCTGGCAGATAACTGCATGGGTGCGTGACTCACATCCCCAAATATGTGTTATGTATTGTCTCATCCTAATTCAGGCTTCCCTCCTCAGATGATTATTTGAAGGAGTGGGGCAATTTGAAACTGCCTGTGGCTGAAAATTTGATAAGCTTATCAGTTCCAGCACTGATCTGTGTGCATCCAAGGGATGATAGCTTGGAAATATGTGGTATAAAGCAAAATATGGATTTCATCTGGAGGCTTGTATTTTAATTTTAGAACAAATCTTACAAAAATATAGAATGGTACAAAAATAAACTCCTCAGTACAAATTTCATGAACTGGCTGATTAAGTTCACCACACTAACCCCTTCTCCAAACTACAGTTCTGTTCTGAATTGTTTTTTGGGTTTTTCTTTTTTTCACCGCATTCTTGCTGAGCAAAGATCAAACCTATCCGAGGCCCAGCAAGGGTGCAGACCTGGATACTGCACCTTATTGTGAGCTGCGAAATCCTCACCAGATACACGGAATAAGGCAATGCATCTTTAACGGTACCTTAAAGTTCCATTCAGCCTTTATTTCATGTTCCCCTTATCAGCCACACAGCTACCCATACTGTAGTAATCTATTGTATTGACTGATATAAAACTACAGTTGAAAAGATTGTGGAATAGGTCCTCATAGAGAAACATACATTTCTTGCTGCTTGCCAGCTTTTTTGAAGATTTGCAGACTGATCACCATTTTCTACAAGAATAGAAGAGTTCTGTAATTTTGACTGAAGTTCTTTTCATTAATGCCTATTTTCTTGAATATTTCAGAGGCTGAATGGAACTCTGATAAGGGGGTGGGGGTAATCACACACAGACGGCAACTTCAAATTGCCTACCCCTTGTTTGTCCCTGCTCCAATCCTTGTGCTGGGCGCCCAGCGAGAAGGCATTTCTAAAGTCTGGGTATGACCCAACTGGGATTTGAACCCCGGTCTGTTTTGAGGACCTGCGACTGATAAGGCCCGAGGCTCTACCAATTGTGCCAACCACTCGGTCTTATGAATGTTACAATATCTTCCCGGCAACATTGAATTGGGCCACTGTTCAAGGCATGAATCTTAGGAATACTTTTTGCACCGAGCAGAATGAGGTAACATGAATACAGTTATTGGACCTTAATCTCATGTGATTAACAGTGCCCACTGTTCAAGGCACATACAGTACCAGACAAGTAAGGCAATTAACAGAGGCAAAATTCCCTCGACATTTGATAGTTACAACTCGTCCTCAGAATTATATCAAGCTAAGCCCCACACTTAAGTATTTACTAGGAGACACACATCAATGTTTTGCATTATAGCTATATGAATGACATGAGTTGCTGCTGATCAAGGCACACTTTAGATGAAAAAGGCAAGCAAGTCATATTTCCATGACCTTTTGATGAGAACAACTTTGAATTGAAGTTGAAGTTGATCGAAAATTGTTTACTTTCCGAGATATGCCAGTTTGAATGTTTACCAGGGGGTACAGCCATTTTGATAAGGATTTTGCTTTCACGCAACCCCTAGTAGCTATAAAGGTTCTGTTTTCATTTTAATTTGTCAAATATTTTGGAACAGTGTGCCTAATTTTAGGCCAATTTAGCATTACTTTTATCTCCATAGTATATATATACTTCAGTAATTCATTGGAAAAGTGTGCATCGGATTGCTCATTAGTTCTCATGATAGGTAATGAAAAATAAGGAACTACATTAAATCCCTGCTAGTAGGGGTCGTGTGACATCATGACTGGACTTGTTCAAGTCCCAGGAGAAAATGGCAGCGCCCATCTCCAAGTTCCGAATGCACCTAACTTCGGAAGGAACAATGTATTGTTTGTTTTTTTACAAAATGCTTATTATACACTACGTTTCATATGAGTAGATACTTTCAGAGTTTCATTCTCCTTTAATACAGAGGGGGTCATTTTCATCAAGGCAGGGAGGAGAGTCTTTCTGACGCAGACCGAGGATCAATCAGCCTGATAGCCTTTAGACAGTCGTTTCTTTTAGGGTTCCTCTGGTGGTGTTCTGTTTTTGAAGTGGAAAATAGAGAAAGGAGGTAGTATTACCATTTTGTTCCCACTTCCGTGAGCCGTGATGCAGAAGAATTTGCATATTTTTTGAGTGGGGACTGTACATTGTAGGTGCGAGTGCCGCTCTTGTGAACTTTCTTTCGACAATTTTCAAGAAGGCAGCATGCTATGGGGGAAGGTTTTCATTTGCAAAATTAATGTGTGTTAGGTGCATTATAGAAGATCTGCAACGAATCCAGGGTTCACGATAAGCGGGGGCCCAGGGGCTATTAGCCCCCTAAAATATATCAATAACCACAGGTCCTAATGGAATTGTATTAACCAGGGGCTATTTTGGGGGGGGAAATAGCCCCGGGGTCTTCACTTGGTTACATTTGGGTAGGCCTAACTAGTAAGTGCAGCAAGCACTATTTCAATGTATTGATGACAGACTGACACTTCAGTGTATGTAGTGAAGCATGTGAGCTAGGTTTTATAGCATCTGGGGATGATTTTCTCATTTGAAGCCCTGGTCCTCCTCAATGCAGGAGTTGAGAAAGTGATCAGAGCCCTGTCCTACCAAAATAACCCTGGTCCCATGTCAGATTCTATGAACCAGGGGCTCTTTCTTTCGAAAAATAACCCCTGGACTCGGATCCCTCATTTCGAACCCTGAACGAATCAAACTATTATTGCAAAACAACATTTCCTGGCTTATGTATCGTTCAGCAATCAATTATCTGGAATAATGATCACACTCAGTGGTTCACTAATATAGGCCCCCGGCTGATTTTATCCACACTAATCTTGATGGTGACATAACTGTCAAGTTGAAGTTTTTCAATTAATTTTCGCAGGGCTCTATAGCCCTAAATTATTTGCAAATGTATCCTTCCTTCGGTTGCCATGCATCAGCGATTCAACAGTTCTAGCGATGATCGAGATCAATTTCAACTCATTCCCCGCCTATCTGATTAAACACGTCAATATCCTCCCATCCACAACTACGTATTCATAATCTGGGTGTTCCATTTGACAGTTCACTCACTATGGAAGATCTAGTTGTTCAATTTGTAGGTCTGTGTGTATTCCCATTTAAGTAATATTGGACGCATCTGCAAGCACATTACTCAAAGCACTGCAGAATGTTTAGTCCGAGCATTTATTACCTCAAAATTTGACACTGGGAACAATTTGTTGCATTATATTGCTATTAAGTATCATTTATTTCGTTCACAAGAAATCCAAAATATTGCTGCCCAGTTGATCACTTTAAACAGGCTCAGCACCCAGATTGAACCTGGGCTATCTCGCAAGAGTTACATTGGCTGTCTATTGAGGTGAGAATCCTTTTTTGAGATTGCTTCACTAGGGTTTATGGGGCTTGATCAGATGGTTCCAGTGGATCTCTCTGATTTGAGTTTACAGACCATAGCATCAGTCTTTTCATTCCTCTTCCCGAGGCCCACTCCAGGAACATGCTCTAAAAGTCATTGGAGTGAGAGGTTATTTTATGGTACAGCTGCGCCTTCTAAGGTCTGGAACAATCTTCCACATGCATGGTAATAGGTCTGTTAGCTATACTTTTTAGAATGATTTTTAAATTAATTATTTCCAGATTCCGTTCAAGGTTTGGTTGTGCTTGGCAGGGCACCAAGAGCAACCTCATGAAGATTTCAGCCATTGGAGTGAGAGGTTATTTTATGGTACAGCTACGCCTGCTAAGGTCTGGAACAATCTTCCACATGCATGGTAATAGGTCTGTTAGCTATACTTTTTAGAATGATTTTTAAATTAATTATTTCCAGATTCCGTTCAAGGTTTGGTTGTGCTCGGCAGGGCCCATGAGCAACTTCATGAAGATTCCAGCCATTGGAGTGAGAGGTTATTTCATGGTACAGCAGTACAGCTGCGCCTGCTTAAGGTCTGGAACAATCTTCCACATGCATGGTAATAGGTCTGTTAGCTATACTTTTTAGAATGATTTTTAAATTAATTATTTCCAGATTCCGTTCAAGGTTTGGTTGTGCTTGGCAGGGCACCAAGAGCAACCTCATGAAGATTTCAGCCATTGGAGTGAGAGTTATTTTATGGTACAGCTACGCCTGCTAAGGTTGGAACAATCTGCCACAGGCATGTTGAGAGGTTGTTGAGGTACTTTTAAGAATGATTTGTGAACTCATATTCCGTTAAGGCTTGGTTGTGTCGCAGGGCACTTATTTGAGCACCTTCGACAGATTCCAGCGCTTTATAAATGTACGCTATTATCATATACATTGCTGTCATAATAGCTTAGGAAATGACTTGGGGTGTGGTGTGGGGCACTATATCAACAGCCCTTTGTATTCCTGCACAACAAATATACACTAAACGCCGTTCCATCATGAATAACACACACTTTCAGTAGAAATTAGGTCACAAGTCCAGGATATGGTACCACTTATCATACATGAACTCCCCCTGACTGTCTGGTGAAACTAGTATATCCCAGCTGTTATCTAATGACTTTGGTATAGATGGACCCTGACTGATAACAAAGAACAACCCTAGGGGGAATGTATCAGCTTAAAGATGAACTAGGGCTGAACCCTGTTCATACCATCAAGCTGTTTTTATATCCATGGAGGGAGGAATGACTGTTCTGCTCCATGATTCAATTACCTCACCAGTGGAGGCGGACCATCCACCCTATTTAGCTCTGGCTGTATCAGTCTGTAACCATAATAGCCCACAAAGGGTGGGGGGGAACTCTGGCATGAGACAACAAACTTCGGGAAACGGGTACCCCAGGGGTCTGTTCTATGGCGTGAGCCTCCACCCCATTGTTAACATTGTTGGGCATGTTGCTTTTAGTAACAGATACAGTTTTTAGGCTCAATTTCACCCCTCCTTGGTTTAATTAACAGCCTAACATCATCTGTGTGCACAGACTGTGGTTATTCTGAGGATAAGGTGTATCTTGGTGCAGCCTATGCAGGGACCAATGAAGGGATTGTTGTTTGTTGATTTATTCCAAAAGACAACCGAAAATAAGGATAAAACAATTAAAAGAGCACATACACAAAAACGAAGAGAAATTGTTGTCTTTTACGAGGATAGCCAGGCAAAAGTCCAGAGAATTATTTCAGAGGGGTCCTCAGGAAACAAAAACTTAACAATACAAACAGTGCCTACAAGTAACACTGCATTTTCACAGTCATAAAACAATCCATATTTATACCAAGTAGTAGGCACGCCCTCAATTTCACAGCGGAACTGTGGGCTCTATACATTCAGAAACTGCAGGGCTCTACTTGAAATCCTGGGGAGTAGCCTAGTAATGTAGTATTCTGTGTGAATCTGCGCCTACAGTACAGTATATGAAGCTTGGGCAAGAATGCAGTTTTGGCCATGGATGGCTTTGTTAACGCTTCCCATTTCCTATTCATGCAATTAGTCCGTACACCCCCCAATTTGATCATATGTAAGAACCGAAGGAGCCCAATCAGACCGGGCTCTGTATGTGTGAATTCTTTTATAAGAGTCTCCGGTGGCATGTCCTTGGCATCACACAGTCGCTGTAACAGGGCTGGACCAAGGGTTGAATATCTCCCAGCTCCTGCTTAGTTTTTGTCCCAGCCTTTGCACAGGTAGGGTTAGCCACTGAATAGACCTTAACGCCATAGTGTCACACAATGCATCCTAACCATGGAGGTAATCTGTTTTAACTTCATGATCATACGTAGGATGTGCCTTGAGTGGCAGTGGGTGCGTTCAACTTTCACAAATATTTCCGGGCTGGAATCATGTGGAAGATAATAGTTAACAGAGTGCAAGACTTTCAAGGTATTACAATGATATTTCCATTTTTCAATTTCCATTTTGTTCAGTCATCAACTATTTGCTTCTCTGTTGCAACTCTTTCATATTGACTTTCCCACAGCAGGACACTCTAGTTGCTTGCTGACAGGACTTTCGATGCGTGAAATGTTTTCTAAATTTGATCTGGCGACATAGTCAATTTAGTGGCGGCCTACTTTTGAAGGAATTCGCTTGTAACAACCCTGTATGTACTTCAATTTGGTTATGCCTGAAGTCCTAGGTTTTGACTTGGCTTGAGTTACATCGGTCGTTCTTTCAAAGTTGTTACTTTGTATTACGCCAGGTATAGTACATACAAAAACCAACCCCGTTAAACAATTTGCGTCAACAACGTTATATGACACAGTCACAAACCCCCCTCTGTTTTTTCTGCTCTCCCTGGTATAGACGGTATCGTACGAGGCTCCAAATGCACCATATATGTGTTGAATGCTAATTATCCTGTTTAACACAAACCCCATGACCTCTAGTAGGAAGCAACTTGCATACCTTTCTACAGAAATGTTGAAAGTTCCTTCAGCCTTTGAATACATTATTTCGAGAAAAATGATATTGAAAATAATGCTATCATGAATACTCATCTACAAGAACTGAAGAAGATCAAATTACAGCACTCAAACCTTTTCTATTCTTGGGGTAATAGGGATGCGGGGTCATGCTAATTTCAAAATAAGCTGCTATGGCCGTAACAAATGTATCTGTTTCGCCACAGTGACCTTTCCACGAACCTAATAATATTGAAAATTCTAATTTTTGTCTCAATTGTAGTTTTCGTATTGATCATACAATGGATTACTAAATTATAGGTAGCATTATAGGTAGCTTTGTGGCTGGAAAGGAGGACTTGAAATGTAGGCTGAATGGAACTTTAGTAACAAAACTATAAACAGCCCTGATTCAACTGGTCAATGCACGCTGGAATAGATGAACCTGCACCAAAGTCTGAAGAAAAGCTGAAAATGTGGAGCAGACATTTCAAAATATCATGAAGTGATGCAATTTGCACCTTTCTGGTCTAGAATTTTTTCATGGCATCTGAATGAGAAAGTAGAATTGAATGTCACCATCCATTCTAGTGGGAAGGAATAAGATCCGGAAAACAAACCATGTAAAACAGGCATGGACAATACCTGTCAACTGAAATAACACAGCCTTGATGAGGGACAGGAGAGGAGTGCAGAGGAATAGAGGAAGGGATAAACCCACTGGATTACCAGAAACTTGCTCACCAAAATTATATATATTGCAAATTATGTCACAGAAGAAAATTGAAGCAAGTATTGTAAGCGGTAAAACGTGATCTGTTGTATATCAATATTGTGATTTGCCCAACTTTTGATTGATTACTTTTTTTACTTCTGAATGTAATTCTTGGAGTATAGGATGCCAATCATCGCCTGCAGATTACATATTCATTCCGCGAAGCGCCCATCTCCCGTAAGCGCCCACCCTTTTTTTTGCAATGCAGGTCGATCACCCACAATACATGGGCTGCAGAAATTGCAACATTTATTGCTCGAAATTGGAACACTATGTACGTAAAACAGACATTCAAAATATCGCACATGTTGAAGCAAACAATGTATTGCTATTTCCAACATGCAGTGCGTCTACCGCCTGCTACAACCTGCCTCCCCAATATTATTATGGAAAAAATAATCGGTAAATATTATACTCTCGTAAGCGCCCATAATGAAACTTTGCAAGCGCCCTGGGCGTTAGCGGAATGAATACGGTATATAAATCCAATCCCTAGAATAGGAGAACACATTGATTTAACTCAATAGTGATACAAGAACATTATAAATGACCTACTACAGCTCCCCTCCAAAATAAGATTTGGGCTATGGCAAAAAATGTGGACATGTGTTCATATTTCACCTAAAAATGCACTTTTTTAATGCGATTTCCCCTGCAAGAGAGCAAGTTCCCCCTTTTCCCCCCTTGACAAACTGAAAATTCTGGCCAGCACGGCACTTAATATAGCACTAAAATATACCATTCATGTAATCCACTACCCAACACTCCCATACATTCCAATTAGAGATATTGACTGACTACTTCAGTCTGTGTAACTCAATGTAAAATACACCAAACAATTCAGCTTTATCACAACACTCTAGGTGATTACTTGTTGAGGGCTCATCAATCTTATAAATTTAGAGTAGGCCTATTCATGGTAACCATTAATGAACTTATTATGCTATTCTGCGAAGGTCATAAGGGCAGCCGGCCGCTCTAAGTTGCAGGTACAGTGTGCAAACACGTACAGTGCGCATAGCAATCTTTCCACCCCCCCCCCCCCCTCCCCACCTGGGGATAACTATACATACTACATAAGCACAGAACTTTACAGATCCCCCCCCCCCCCCCTAAGAAAAGATGAGATGATTTTTGAAGTGGTGGCAGATGCAAATAATCCGTAATGGTTCACCTGTGGGGAGAATCTTGCAATATATACATGCGCACTGACAACAGCGGAACGGCTCATTAGTTATCAGGATCGAGTTCCCCCTACTGCCATGATACAATTAATAGGTAATAACAGCAGGAAATATAAAATTATAGCTCAAAGAACAGCAAATTTGAGTTGATCAAGATATAGCTATCTCAAAGAAGATAAAATATTCAAATTAAAACGATTGCAAGTTTGTAACCAGATAAGGCCAAACTGCTGCCCTTGGGATCCAGGGGTAGAGAGTGTGTGCCAGGAATAGGGACGGAACAATAAGTTTACCTGGCCGCTCCCATACCACTGATTTGGAGAAAAGATTTATGTTAAAAATCATAATACTTGAAGTTGGGAACCATCTTTAGGAATCGATTAAAGGACAACTGCAGGCTTGGATAAAATAGAAGTTGTATTGTGAGGAACAGTGAACGTTCTATAGGTCCAACCCCATTTAAATATGACGTTCCTTGGAGTATTGGTCTTGGAAGGTTTAGTCCATTGTGCAGAGGAATTAGGGAGGACCCATAGTGCGCAGTAATGCATGATGTCACAGCTGAACAATACGAGAATACTTTACATGTTTTATTGTGTTAATCAACTCAAGTTCAACCGCCTTCCAGTAACAGTAGTACCCATCAACACACCCACTACTGTCTACATCAGCAATCCCCTCTAAAGCAAAATTCTTCATAAATTTCAATACAAGCCAAAAGATGTTTGCAGGGTTATGCTTGTATGAAATCGTTTGTTGCATGATAGCATGTTTCTCAATCTGTGCAATAGACATGCCCCCAAAAAATTATGAACGTCAGGGAAGGACTGGCACACCAGCAATTATATTAGCTTCTCTATGATTGCACAATCCTGCAGTTGTCCTTTGAAAGCTAAACAGTATGAAGGGGGTAAATTCTCGAGGGCTTATGGTATGACAGAAATATTTACACTTTAATCAGTGGTGACAAGTGTTATCAAAAACAATTTTTTGGAAACAAGCTGCTTATAACTGCTATCACAAATAAAGCCATGAAGGAATGCATGCAGAACATATTTTGAAAATATGAATCATCAAGGACTCGTTGGACACAAGCAAGCATTGATTCTACTTGTACATGGCCCCACACACAGTATATACCCTATATACAGTACTGCGTATGGACAGAGTGTAGCACATACTATAGTACCGACTATCAAAGAAGCCTTGGCATGATGCAGCTTGCACACAACACGTCACAAAAAGAACAAAATAAACATTCAACATGTGGTATCAACTTTCTCAGAAATTACCATTGATAACTCAGAAGATATTCATTTCTAGTCCAGTCAAGACGGAGTTTGGGCCCAATTCCCAAATAATTTGAATCGTGATTTCAATCATCAATAGGCTAATATATTGCGAATACAGCCTATATATGCAAGAATGACGATGATTAGTGACAAGGGATTTAGGGCAACAGAGTTAGATTGTCGTCGCATCCGCAGAAATTATGATGGTATTTGGAGAAATGGAACAGGAAATAATTGAATTGTAAAATAATATTTGTGCCGAACTGTACCTTGACTCCTGTTTTTTTTATAATGCAGATCAAAATGTGTAATTTCCCTCCGCCTACAAGCTGCTTGGACCTTCCGCATGTCCAAGTAATATTGTCATGCATTAAACTGGTTTCCATGTTATATACTTGTATCCGATACGTATGCGGCATTTGCAGTATAGGGTCAGCTTGAGAACAGTGTCAGCTCCAAAAGTAGGATTTCTGTAATCAAGGAGGAGGGATTTCCAATCAAGTTGAAATTATGTCAATTAGAGCTGAATATTTTTGCTGAGTGGGGTGGTTCTGAGGAGGGGGATTTCCATAATCAAGAGGGGATTTCCATAATCAAGAGGGGATTTCCAATCGAAATCAATTTGAGCTGAATATTTTATGGGAGTGGCTGAAAGAAAACCTCTCAGAATAGACTAACCCACCCCAAAGTGCAAACTGCTCGATAATGGTGATAGGGAAACGCTGAATGAATAATTGGGTGCCGTGCATGAGTGCTAGAGGCATATGAGACATTCTGATATGAACTCACCTTCTGTGAAGTCACAGTGCCGACCTTGACAGCCTGCAAAGCAGAGAAAATGAATCATCTCAAACATAGCCAGATCTATCCTCAGACACACACCTTATTAATCATCCTTACAGAACATGTATATAGGGTGTAACGATACACTATAATGTCATGAATTGTCTGAACTGTTTGAGTGACTGCCCTTTCTGAGGATGACAGGTCTTTTCCATTTTCTTACAAGCACATTGATTATGTTCTCCTATTGTTTTGCTCACTGACTATCAAGGCTGTGACCAGATGGCGGAGGTTGTTTGAGGGGTTAAATCTCTATGTTCGACATCTCTATGTTCCAACATCTCTACGTTCTGACAAATCGGCAAAATTGGCACCACTGAAGTACTTTTTTTGACAGAATATAGAGACATCGGAATATAGATACTTTATTTACAAATCTTTCTTTCGACACCTCAGAGTCCCGACAACTCTATATATCGACTTCACTATGTTCAGACATCTCTATCAGTCTATGTTCAGACATCTCATCAGTCTATGTTCAGACATCTCTATCAGTCTATGTTCAGACATCTCTATCAGTCTATGTTCAGACATCTAGTTTCTCAGTCGCGGTTACTGCAGTATGGTCCATACTGTACTCTGCCTTCATCTCAGGTTGGAGCATAATTGCCCACTTGAGCCACGAACCAACTTTTTGTCCTCGTAGAAGAACTCTTTGGAACTCGGACCAACTTTCTGTCTCCACATGTCTCCACAGGGGTGTCAAACATTTAATTTTAATGTCTAATTCTGCATAAAATACTTTGAACCTGAAACCTACATGGGGGGGGGGGGACAGATTATACACATATGGAAGTTCATGTCAAGCTTGATTATGTGGTAGTCAGCACTACTGAGTCCCCACCCTTTCACTCACCTTTTTCCTAGTTTTTCTCCTCCTTATGCCAACTACCCGTACTAAATCATTTAATGACGGTTGTACAGTACAGTTGCTTCACATCATTGGAATGCTTTCTCCCTGGCTCTCAGAAATTCTGCAACTGTCCCCATCTTTAGGTTACGACTGAAGACTATCTCTTTGATCAGGCTTCCCCTGATTATAATTTGTAAAGCGCTTTAGATCGTTGCTCTTTGTATTCAGTGCTATATAATATTGTGTAACCCTCTCAGCAGGAAATATACATATTTCATCATGTGCAAGCAGTTTGCATCTTTCGATTCCAGTATTGTATGCTCCAATGGAGGGCAGCAACACTCCCGACGAGAGCTACATGCCCTACCAGCACGAGACTTCAACAATTCTCCCTCATACTTATCAACAATAACATCTTAAAAGATGGGATGAGTTGGTTGCATTCTGAAAGAGGACAGTTTGAAAAATAGGCTGCAATGATGAACTATGTGGATAATCGCGTTAGATACTGATACCCCCCAAGCTATTTAGTTGTGATCATGCGAACTCGCACCTGTGAAAAGGCTTATTCGACAGCCTCGATATGACACATGTATGCATAGTTGTATACGCCCCACATCTCCTAGCTTCTGAAAACTGTCGATGTGACATTGATTGAAGCAATTTTCACAAATGAGCAAAATCTGGATTGATACATTACATGTAATATACCGATAGTGAGACGACAACAGTCAGACATCAAAGAACACCTGTCATATAAACCAAGCTGTAGACAATAATCTGACTCAGTCAGTGCCCATCTAACTTCCGAGGGCATATTGATTTAAACTCTGCACATGCTGCTAAAAGCCATGAAATATTCACACACAGTTTGAGGCAAAATCGAACAGACATCATGAATTATTCCAGTCCACTTGGTAAATCACTGCAGCACTTCCACCTAATGTGCAAACAGAAGTGTTCAGTAAAGGGGATGAGGTGTCAAAAAGACACACTGTGGGACCTGTGGGAAGATACAGTACTGTATAAATTAATAATAATAGCAGCTTATGCTCACAACAAAGCTGCATTCCTATATGACCGGGGATTAACTAAAATACAGCATGGCTAAGATCATGGCTATAGAGGGAGCTTCGACACTCTACACACACAATGCTGTTCAAAACCGGTGCCGAAAAGGTCACGTGACTATAGGCAAATTAGGTGTGAATGAAATAAAATCCACAACAAGATAATAATATGAACTGTAACTTAGTTTCCTTAACTCTGGTTACACACTGAAGAATTGGAATATTGTTTCGTTTTTGTTGTAACATGCGATGAAAGCTAAGAGATCATACCAATACATGTAGTACCATAACATTAATCATTATTATGTCTGCCGTACAGAAAATGGATTCAATTCCGGAGTGGAGACCGACAAAACTTGGTAAGACCAACAAAACTTTTGTACAGTGTAAACTTGATAGTTTTCCTGCAAGTTCACTCTCAGAACCCAAGTCCATGATACCCTCCATTGAATTGACAATATCTGTCAAATATCTGATTCTGAACAATACTTCAATAGCAGATACTGCCTTTGAAACTGAGTGAATTACCGAACAAATCAAATTTCTCAATGTTCAACAGGAGAAATGCACCATTTGGCATCAGAGGCTTGTTCTACATCTTACAGTATCTCTAATTTGGACCCCAAAGCCTTTACCCCACCTTGGAGGACAAGGAACCATTTTCCCCCTCTTTCCACCCATTAGTCCCCTTTCTTTATTGAGTATGACTTCACCACAGAGCCAGTTGGCCCTCTTGGAATTGTTGTATACCATCTGATGGACTGAGGTTCTAAAGACAGATGGAGATAATTTACACATGTCTCCCAATCAGCTCCATACTGCCGTGAGCAGCTCAGGGCCTTATTAGTATGAGACAGGCCTTATTAGTATGAGACAGTGATTGACAGACCAGAGTCAACGGTCTCTCCCCCCTCCCCTCCCTCTAACAACTGGGTGTTTTCAAACATCTAGACCAGCTACAGGAGGGAAGAGGTACCACTGGGGCCAATTATACTGCAGTTTCTCTGCCCTAATATGGGACTGTAAAATAGAGGGAGCACTAAAGTAGACATACATGTATCAATAGGATCCGTCTCAGAGTCAGTCTGTCAATGAATGCGGCGCGTAATAATTATTTGAAGGCTCAATTATAAGTACAGGAGAAGGTTCAGAATTGAACATGTTCAATTTGCAAGTGAATTGTATGAACTGAATTCGTATTCAATAGTTTAAGGATTGAGCACTATTGACGTTGAATTGGGGTAGATAGAACACAACAGCTTTTTTTGAGAATGAGCAAGAAAAATAGACTTCAGCTAGTAGTGTTTTTTTGGTATCTTCTATAGCAACAAGATTAGATGTATTATAAAAAGTTCTGAGGAATCTAATTCAATGTTATTTTGTTCAACAAGCTACAATCCCCATAAAGTTACCTCCTACTGTTCACTGCTTTTAATTATTTTGCTAATGTAGAAAAAAAACAGCAGGGACATTTCCTCCTCGCCCTTTGTCAAGGACACAAACTGAGTGAACTAACCACTCTATAAAATAATGTTGCACTTCAACTAACTCAAAGTACATTCACTTAAAAGGGCAAAGACTAGAGGTATAAGGAGTTGGTGAAAAAACGGATTCAACTCACCGAATATTTATACTTGCTCCCAAACATCTCAGTCAACGAGCTAATGTTAAGAGATGCACAAGCAGTCAATCCCCAAACCTTCAAACATGACCTACAGGCTACAGCACTCCTCCACAAAGAACAAAACCAAGCCAGTACTTAACAACAGAGGGTGGAAAACAACAGAACAGGGTGGGGGGGAGATGACACCAATGTCACTTCTGGATCGAGAAGGGAGTTCTGTGATGACTGGTGGCCAAAAACGATCCTAGGCAGTTCCAGACAAGGAAGAATTCACTCCAGCTGAGCGCATTCCCCATCACGCCGCCCCCATCTGTCTCACCTCACTATAAATAGCAGTACTGCAGGCCGAGGCCCGTGCTTCCACACATCACGTTTTTAATTCCCTTGAACAGACAGACACCGAAATTGCTTTTGATATTTTGGGGATAGCTTCGTCGTGAGTGGCTGTATTGCTCTGATGACAAGTTTGATTCATTGCCCAAATTTTGCCAAGATGGATTAAGAGGCATGTAGCTTGGAGAGAAATTATTTTAAATGACACTTAAACAGCTGACAAGCCTGTCAGATAGGGGCAGGTAGCGGACTCCCATTAGCACTTTCCATCGGAATTTTTGCTAACCTTAAAAACTTTTTGGAACCCAAGTTTTTTCTGTACTCATCAATATCTGATGGGTTTGTTTTGCCTGCAAGTGAAAGAGAATTTTCGAAAGTACAAATGGTGTTAGTTTAGTGGGAATCCAGGTATATTTTAACTAAATTGACCCACAGGAGATTTGGACCAAAACTGGTGTTCGGACAGAATTATGTCCAGTGAAAGCCTGAAATGACATTGATTTTCCATATACACAGTGGTCAGTTGGGATTGGGTAGGCTGAATGACAGTGATATTCCATATACACAGTGGTCAGTTGGGATTGGGAGTGGGTAGGCTGAAATGACAGTGATATTCCATATACACAGTGGTCAGTTGTGATTAGGAGTGGGTAGGCTGAAATGACAGTGATATTCCACATACACAGTGGTCAGTTGTGATTAGGAGTGGGTAGGCTGAAATGACTGTGATATTCCATATACACAGTTGTCAGTTGGGATTGGGAGTGGGTAGGCTGAAATGACTGTGATATTCAATATACACAGGGGTCTGTGGGGGTTGGGAGGGGGTAGGCTAAAATGACAGTGCTATTCAATATACACAGGGTCTGTGAGGGTTGGGAGGGGGTAGGCTAAAATGACAGTGCTATTCATATACACAGGGGTCCGTTGGGGTAGGCTAAAATGACAGTGCTAGCTATTCAATATACACAGGGGTCCGTTGGGGTTGGGTGAAATGACAGTGCTATTCAATATACCAGGGTCTGTGGGGGTTGGGAGGGGGTAGGCTAAAATGACAGTGCTAGCTATTCAATATACACAGGGGTCTGTGGGGGTTGGGAGGAGGTAGGCTGAAATGACAGTGCTGGTCAATATACACAGGGGTCTGTGGGGGTTGGGAGGGGGTAGGCTAAAATGACAGTGCTATTCAATATACAGAGGGGTCTGCTGGGGTTGGGAGGGGGTATGCCGAAATGATAGTGCTATTCAATATACACAGGGGTCCATTGGACTGGAGGGGGGTAGGCTGAAATGACAGTGCTAAGCAATATACACCGGGGTTGTTGTGATTGGAGGGTGTAGGCTAAAATGGCAGTGCTATTCAATATGCACAGGGGGCCGTTGGGATGGGAGGGGGTCTTGTTTACCTGATAAAAACTTGATGGTGACCATGCTAACATAGTCAGCAGGATGATGCACATCACACACTTCACGGGGAGGGGGGGGGGGGTTAGGGGGGCATTTAGAATGACATTCCTGACCTGACAAGAATTGATGCATAAACAATAGAATATGTCACATGGACTATGGCTTCCTCTCAAGATGCCAACTTGAATTAGGCACATGTTCCTCCAAGTAGCAACATATGAGGGTCTCTCGTGGCTAGGAGGACGTGTCAAGTTGTCTGAAGTAGTCCCTACCAGCTGTTGTTGAGAAATCACCGGGTAAGTGAAATCTACCAGTTGAACATTAACTAACAAACAGCATAAATGAGTTAAAATCAATATATATATTGTTGCTGTTGTCATTGAACATTTTGCCTTAAGTTTTTGGGATTGAATTCCCAAATTCAGTTTCTTTTCCTAGTGGTTTCACTAGCATTCCAACATTCCTTCTTTCCCCCATTTTCTGTATTCCTCTCATAAAATTTGCCAAGGCATTCTCCCTGCTTTCTAAAGGAAAACGAAAGGGCTGAACGCCTCTGCTTTGTTTTTTAAAAGGCAGGGGGAATCAGCTTGAGACATGTGAGACTGCCATGAGTATACATCATACATATTATGCGCCAAGAAATCATTTATACCAAAAATCTTTTTTGTGAGGGGGGGGGGCATTGCACACTAGCATTATTCTTAATATAAATTTCCTTTGTTCATCTTTGTTCTTTCCTCTCCCTTTTATTACGTTTATTTTGATTTTTATAATTTATTGTACAGTCATCCACATTCCACAGCATGTGTGAAAAAAAAAGTGGAAGCACTCATAGCAGTAGTAAACTCTGACATGCATGTTTTGGTGTAAAAAAGAGAGAACAGGTGTAAGAGGGATGATCCACTATCAGTAGGGGGGAGATTAACATTGTCATGAGGATCTTATCAATTATCCAATCACCTTGGGGTACTCCATGGAAATCGTTCTACATGCTGCAAGTCAGGAACAGCCAGCTATGTGTAAAACATAGGATACAACTAGCAATCCTGAAGTGACTCTGCGAGTACTACAGTCAAGCTGACCTTGGTATGGAGATATATTCAATGATCATGGCTGATCTCTGCCAGCACAGGATTGTGAACATTATTAGTTTTTGATTATCAGTTTGACTGCTTCGGTAATATGGGGTGTTGTGGAATACTTGACGACCACACTGTAGTGTTTTCTGTCCGTCTTTGAAGTTCCATTCAGCCTTTATTTCATGTCCAGCTTCCCAGCCACGAAGCTATCCACAGTGTAATGATCTATTGTATTGACTGACAAACTACAATTGAAAAAAAAAAGTTGGTGAAATGATAGTATCAGGTCAAAACATACATTTGTTGTCAGCCGGCCGGCTTTCTAGAAATTTTGCAGACTGATCTCCATATTTTCCAAGAATAGAACTGATTTGAATGCTGTAATTTGGACTGAAGTTCCTCTTGTAGATGAGGTATCGAACGATGAATTTATTTTCAATATCATTGATACTTATTGTCTTGAATATTTCAAAGGCTGAATGGAACTTTAGAACTTTAGGAGGTGACTGGGGGGGCTTTTACCCATCTGTGTTTGTACCTACTGTTAGAATTGGTCGATTCATATTAGGCTGAATAAACCATTATTCATTTGACTTGATTGAGTAAAATTTTTTTTTGTAATTTGTTTAAACAAACACCCTGTAACGTAACTCCTCCCCCCCCCCCCTCCCGTCCAACCTCATTAGTTTTGGGCTTTTAATTGACTGGGAGAGGGGTTATGCTCTGAAGATGCGCAATGAAGATGCGCATATGTATCTGAATGTAACCATAAGAATATGCAGTATTTACCTTTCACTACCTTTCAAGCCAGGGTGATACCAATAGGAGTTGGTGCACATTATGTTGATTACTAAGAGAGCAAACAGGTTCCACTATATTATTTGTTGAATATTATAAACAGCAAATAGCATTCTGTGACACTTTTGCAAACCTCTCAGGAGTGGAACTTTTGCACTAAATTTTGCACAACAACAAGATGTTTTACAGAGATACCAATCATTATCATAAATCCCAGCATGGAGTTACCCTGACTTATTGTCCAGGTCAGTGCTTTACCCAGAGAGCAGTCCAGGAGTCCTTAGACTCCCTAAATTCTACAGTAGACTGTTACATATTTGTGTTTTCACATGAAACCACCTATTTGGACTACCTCTGCTGACTAATGTAAGTTTCAGCATAATACAATATCGACATGGTACCTGCATATATGTCAATGGAAAAGTTCCCGTATATCGCAGGACGTTTCTCTTTTTCACTTAATGTCATGAAAACAGAACCATCCATTATTCCCCAGCTTTGACAGCTTCGAATACTCTCTTTTCACCTAGATGTAAGTTTTTCTGCTACCTAACGGTGAACTGAAACTATACCACAGGCAAACAGCACCATCCATTATTCGGCGGGTGATGTGACACATTCATCCCTCAAATTTGGCCAAAATTCAAATTTGGGACTGAAACCGAAATGGCAATTTCAGACTCATTTTCCCCAGCAGGATAACCAAACCTTGCCTATAGTATGTCACAAAATGCTTTTGAGGAGTGGCAATGGAAAATACCTTGACTATTGACACCCACAAACAACTATGGTGTCACCTCTAAACCCTGGTGGCTTCCAAGCAGACTTTCACATTATTGCCAGTAACATAGCTGGATTGATGGCATTGCGGGCAAGGCAGTTAAGAGCATTGCTGTAGGCACACAGCTCCCTGTCTCTTGTGACTAGGGAAACTAAATGTAAATGCCATAATATCATCACCATCATCATTTTAACCCGACTGATTAGCACCTCTGCAAACTAGAAGACACCAAGCAAAATTGTTGGAAGTGCCACATGCACTAATATTCAACCAACTTTTAATACAAACTGCTAAGTGACAGAATTAAAGGTCACAGTCAGTCTATAATGCTCCCGGCTGGAGAAAAAAAAAAAAAACAGAATAGGACTGTTATGAAAAAGGTCCATGACTTTTTCTTAAACATTCCAATTACAACAAAAACATGATTGAATGAACACTAAGGCACTTCCCAGCAGAATTACCCTACAGTATAATGGATAGCAGAAGGAGCAGGAAACGCATCATTTCCGGGGAAAAATCTGTTCACAGGTGCCAGAGATGGTAAGATATCAGATTCATGCATCCAGTTCACCTCTGTATCAACATTTCAATCACTGCACAAACAAGTGACAATGTCACGAACCAAAAGCAAGATTTCTTCCCATATCTTTCATTGCAGTGGGTGGAAAAATAATTTCTGTCCATGCTTTCCTGATAAATATCTTGATTAGCAGTGCGTCCTGGAGGGGCATTGGCATTAATCTTCTCTGCTCGCAGTCATTAGGAATGATCGGTCCTCGTAATGTCATGATGATCGCACTCCGCAGCGGAAAGTTTATCGTGGTCTTGATTTCCTACGAGAGACAGGACTCCTGGGAACAGAGACATAATCTCTATGGCAACAGAGAGCTACTCAGATACGGAACAGTGAGTATGGGAGTTCCCAAAGGCCACAGTGAACCTGCCAATAGCGTGGAGTACACTAGGTTTTTGTTTTTTAGTTTTGATTGTTGTACTGTAGTTATTGTAGCAGGTTGAACAGCCTGTTTACTAAAAACGGATTTTCGAGAGCAGGTTATATTATTATTATTACTATTACACGATGCTTATATAGCACAAAATCCCAAAAGTTCAATGCGCTTTACAGAAACACAAAGCAAAATAAAATGAATAAAGAAAGCTTGTCTGAAGAAGAGGGCTAATCTGTAGAAGAGGGTCTTCAGTGTTGACTTGAATCCACCGAAGGAGGAAATATATAGATCACGGTTGAAAATGGAACCAATCGCAAAAACAGGAGCAGCTATCTCTGCGATTGAGTCAGTTACAATTGCAGAAAAGCACGCCTCAGTCGTGTGTGCATTAGGCAGACAACTCCCAAAATGAAATAGCAGCAATCAGCAACAGTATAAATGTAGGATTGAATTGTTCAACCCTACAGTATATCTTTACCCATGACAGTAGCCGTTGAAACCAATATTTGATGTTTTCGGCCTCGTATCAAGCCAGATCAATTTTATAGGGCCTACACGGGAATGACTTTAATACGCAATCGGAGGTTTGCCAATTACAAATGCTTATAGGACTTTGTTTCTAAATTAATTGGCTCCCTGTTGTTCGAATAATCACACACATTATATCAGCTGGGCCTCATGGGTGGAGCCTATTGTTCAACAACGCAGTACATTAGTGATCTTGCAGAACAGGGATATTATGTCCTCAATGCCCGTGTTCCGCTAGTGATTGACAGCTATCTTCATCCAATTATTTTGACCTCTCTTTTCCTGTGAAGCTTGAGATGTTTTCTTCTATTTAAGGTGCAAATCCTCATTAATTGCATGCTTGCCTTGGAGCATGACAGTGACCTCATGGACAATAGTGATGGTGCCCATCAGTCCCGGTAAGCTACACCTACCATCGGGTGCACAAAATTCTTCCTTATACCCACTCTCAGGTGAGGAGTTGAGAAAAGACGCAAACAACGAGTTGAAGGAATGACAAGGCAGAAGTCCTCATGCATCAGGTAGAGAAAATATCCAGGACTGACAAACCCCCAAAACGAATGCCAGGGTTCTTTACTGACTAATCCTGCTAAAGACGTTTCGATTATTGGCACTGACCTAATCATAAACCATCACATTTTAGCCAACTATTTGTATTTTACAGAGGGAAAAAGACCTACCTAGAATATCTTTCCAGAACTGAGGCCTAGTTATTCATACACACTGTGTCTGCTTCTTTTCATTGTTCTCATCTTCTGTATTTTTGCCATACATGTAGGATCATGTATCATAGCCAATGGTCCTTCCCCTCTCTCTAATCACAAGAGCAGAACAAAAATTGTTGTCTGTGCTGTCCCAATAAACACCCGATTAGAGACTTTCATGAAGGGGCATTCACGTTAATCTCCTCGACCTGCCCTCAGTCGTTGAAGGGCTGTAAACGACCATGTCACCAGTGAATTTATCACGCTAAAGATTTCCTATGAGAGACAGGGCTCTTCATGAACCGAGACATTATCTCTATGGCAACAGAGAGCTACTGTGAATGTGGTAGTTCCCAAGGGCCATGGTAAACTGGCAAGTAGAGTCACACTTCTTTTGTAGTTATCGCTTGTAGTTATCGCAGCCATAAAAAAGAAATTGGTTCTTTGAGGTCTGGAATCCTTTTCAAAGTTAGTCCAAATAGTTGGTCTGATCAAGATAACTCTGTTTTCTTCTTTCTTCTGCCTATGCTTCTGAAGCAGAAACAAATTTTATCTTGATCAGACCAACTTTCTTATGGGTAGTATAGGAACCCATAGATTGTTTCTCGTAGAGTGTTGGATCAATTTTGGGGGAAGATGGAATTTGTCAGAAATTTTAGAGTTTGAGGCACTTTAGGCTGTACAACATAATAGCAACTATTGATGGATGGATATCAGCTCATACTTGATAGCTATGTTTCCCATGACAAGTACATGAACCCTATTGTTTTTGGTTCAAGTCAGAGGTCGTCTGAGGTCCAAGTTCTTGTAGACACAATAGTCCAGAATGGTCGGTCTGATCGAAATAAAATCCTGTGAACAGCTTTCAAACGGGAAGTTCACAGAACCTATTATCTTTGGTACTGATCCGGAAAAATTATGAATTTGTGTAAAAGATGTGTTAATTTTTATATGACAACTGTGCAACCCTGGGAATCAGGGTTCATATCCTGGTCAGGTCATACCAAAGACTTTGGAATGGTACCTGGGCCTCCTGCTGGGTGCCCCTAGCACAAGAGCAGGGAAGGCCACACTGTTGTCTGACATTCACAGCAGGTGGGCACTGGTTCAAGTGTCAGGATCCCCCAGACCCACCCCCCCCCCCACCCTGCTGCTAGGCGCTCTTAACTTTGCTTGTTCTTCTACATGTATGATTAGTGCATGAACATTGAGCTCTATTGTCAGATGTCATCTTGGGTCACTGAAGGTCAGTTTATCCCTTTGTAATTGAGAATCGTTCAATAAGGGTGGAGAAGTAGTGATTTCCTCTGTATGTTGTGTACTGAATTGAATGCCTTTCTTGTTGAGATAGTGCCATATTCTGTGAGAATAAGAAATTTTTGGAAATTAAACACGAGCTAGTATGTCGACCCATCCGTTCTTGTGCCTGGCCATAGGTACAGAATGAATCGAAGAAATACTGAGCCTTTTGGATTCCTGGTTGTAACAACAGTCAGGTTCCCCACAAAAAAGTTGCTTCAGATGAAAACAGCACACAAGTAATACAAGGCAGAAGCTATGGAAGGATGTATGTGGTATGCCCAGGCAATAATATCCCGCCCAACATGGAAGGTTCCAGGGGTATTATGGTTTAGGGGAGTGTAGCCGCCGCCGTCTCCACCGCAGAAAACTCCAGCAGTTAGCACAATACCTCTTTAACGCTCTATCGAATTGATCTGAAACTGGCAAAATGTCTGCCTCTAGTGGAATCTCCGATACAGTTAACTAACCTGGGAATAGCGTTGCGGACGGGACATTTTTTGCATTTACAAATAATGTAGAGTGGGACAGAGGTTGAATGAGGCCGAAATTGGTCAGGACATATTTTAGCATGTTATATACATATCCGATTCAACATTAATATTTTGCTGTATGGCGATTAGTTAATTAATTATCAAAGATCGCAATGTCCCGTCCGCAACAAATTTCAAAACGATTTCCAATGTAACTCTGTCAGGATGGGTGAAATCTCCTTGTTTTTGAGGATTCTCTCACTGACTACAATGTAGCACTACCTGGAGTCTCCCTTTTCTTCACAATAATATATAACCTAAGTAATTAATTGATGAAAAATGTAGCAGACGGGACATTTTGTTGCGGACGGGACACTTTCCAGTGATAAGTTAGCATTGAAGGTAAGTCACACCAATCCCTACTTAGTCATCAATCATTTTAAAACATTTAGCATGCTACATAAAGGCATATCATGTAACCAGATCAAACAACCGCAACATCTAGGCAGTGCTGATAATTAATACCAATCAATTAGCATCTGGCCTTAATTGGAATGTCCTGTCCGCAACAATTTTGAAACATCTCTCAACATACTCATCAATGATTGGCATAATTCCCTTGTTTTTTTAAGTTTCTCACACTGACTAAGATATAGCCCTACCCTCAATCTCCTTTTTCTCTGCATATTTCATTTAACCTGTCAGTAATTAATTATGAACACTGTTGCAGATGGGCCATTGTTGCCGACGGGACATTTTCAGTGACAGCAGTACAGTAGGCACTACCTCAGAAATACTTCAAATCCACATGGATCATTCAAAACGAGTTGAGACTGAATAGTTACAAACCATAAGTTATTACTATAGAACTATAGAGAACTACAGTTGGCCTGTTAGGTGACATGATGATGCCTGGACCGTTCTGGAGATTGGTGTATAGTAGTCACAACAATAGGCCTACTTGATGAGCTATTACATATGACCAAGTATGGTTCTTATGAGCCACAGTATGTTATTCCTTGTGATCAGAAATTAATCAGCTGAAATAATCTCAGAGACTAGTAGTTCTTCGGGAAACAAGCTTGAATTTTCATTGTGACTTCCTATTTGACAATGTCTACCTGATGGATTCAAGCATATGACTGTAGTCCCTAGAAGTTGCAACAAGGGGCAGCATAGAGAATATAGAGGGCGATCAGGTCTTGGAACCACTGGAAAGTAGTGATATTGACCTCATATTAGTGGGTTTACTTAGTCTAATATAGTCACGGAGACATCCAGAAGACTGTACGCTGTACGGTACCAGTTTCCGTGGGGTTGCCACAGCCACACGCGTCTGAGGGGGGGGGGGGTAGGCGAGGGGTACTGAACACATTCTCTCCCAATGGAGACTGGGGACTTTCAGCCAGCATGTTGGTCATTTTCGTGTTAATTCAATCAAGGTGCGACCGAAAAGCTGTGTATATTAATACTGTCCTGTCTGCAGGAGAGGTTCCTTCAAATTTGCCCTTTGCAGGTTTTACAAGACAATACCAAGTTTATCCGATTCACACAAAACTTAGTGGGTGGGGACAAAATTTGGTCCTGAATAACATGATGTGAGGTTAAGGTCACCAGAGGTCAATTTTTTTTTTTCCCCTAACTGTCGGATTTTAACAAAAACTCGGTGGATGTAGACTGCTGATAGTTCTAACACATGAAGGCAACTTTTAGGTCACACGAGGTCAAATTCTGCATGAATATGCCATTTTTTAAAACGTTGCCATATTCAAACAAAACTTGGACCAGAACAATGGGTAGGGCATTCCATAGTCACTGGAGGTCAAAGTGACATAATATACAGTAATGTGCTTCTCTGAATGGGGTCCACAAAGGCTGTTTCTGCAGAGATATCACGTTGGTGTTTACGCCGCCTGCACATGTCTAGTTCCATATTGTTCTTCCACATTGTTAGAGCAAAGGCTCTAAGGGAACTTAATTGCCTTTAAATCATTTTTCAATAACAGGAGTTCTGCAGGCATATTCTCCTGATTTCAAACTGTTTTGTGTATACAATAACACTTCGGTTTATAAACTGATCCGCCTACACCTCATCAGAGCAGAAGCCTAATGGGAACATCCAATGACTATAAATCATTCTTGAAAAGACAGCATAACATCAGTCTTGTCTCTCAGAGGAGAATAAATGCTGCTCCTCGCACAAACAGCAGACAAGGAACAACATACAGACTTTTTCCTCACTGAAATGAAAACAAAACAAATTCAGGTTTCGGTTGGGGCTTTATCCTGGAAGTGCATATCAGCAAGCCACGTGTTGTCTTCCAAACCAGTGAGGATTTTAGCATCACCATGGTTCATGCCAGAGGCCAAGGCTTCTGATGCGTGGGTGCTTTAATCCTGGTATCTTAGCTTTAGTACTCAGATGATGCGTGGGTGCTTTAATCCTGGTATCTTAGCTTTAGTACTCGATACCTACATGTACTCCCATCATGTCCAAAAAAAAAAGAGCACTTCTTCAGGATTTACACCTCAGAACTAGGAAGCCAAAAGGCTTGGTGATTCATTTGACCGACTTAATTTTTCATGAACTCAGATGACCTCTTCCTGAACCCCAAAACAATAGGAACCATGTGCTTAATATGGGGCACCCACGCACCAAGAATGAGCTTGAACAATCCAGGTGGGGTCAATTGTTATCATAGTCATGAGCGAAAATTCGCCAAAATCTCTGATGTTCCCAATTTCCTTATTTTGCCCCAACACTGAACCCCAAATCTACCCTAAGCACTAGAGCCTCCAATGGTGCTGTAGCTCAAACACACCAATGCATATTTTCATTCAGGTTTCATTACCTTTTCGTGATTCAATGACACCTAGATGACCAACCAACTCCAAATTCTTGAACACTGGACCACCCCAATGCATCACTACCTGTTAAGGTCATCCAAGCAAATTGGCAGGAGAGCATCGGACTCCCCAAGATACACTTTGGGTAAGAATCACCCCAGATGACTGCTGACCCCAGACATATTATTGCTGCCTCCTAAATTCCAGAACACACCACATGCATTATGTGACTTAGGCCTATACCCATAGCCTTTTCTTTTTTTTTTACTAGGGGCAGACAATACAGGTGACTCAAAATCCCATAGGATAACGCTCTCCAATTACCAATATTTAGAATCAGCTGGCTATGTGCACTTAACATACTTCAACTGAACGGAAAAATGCCAAATTCCCATACCACTCGCAGATATCAAACTCACAGAATTTAGAGAAATGCCTGTGTCTTCATCTGTCCCAGTTCGCAAGCAGACACCAGTCAAATATTGATGGAATGTTTCTCTCCTGAATAATGTGTCTTTTGCATATGATATGCATGTGCTTTGCATGACATGGGCATGGTAAAAAATGACAATTTGGATTAGTGTATTGTGTCCATAGTTACTATTCAACTTCAGCAAGGGAGGTTTCACCAGCTGCGCGCACGGACATGTTCCGTACAATCTAGTAGCAACTGAGGTTTTGCATTTTAGTCATGATAACACTGACCAAGTATGGGTAGCTATCAACCACTCTGTATAGGAAAAGACATTTTGCAGAGTCTTGTTTTGTGTCTTCCTTCACCTAATAGTTCATAATCCCTGTCATGACTTTTGACCTTGAATCCCTGGTAGCAATAGTCCATAATAACACTGGCCTAAGTAAGGGTAATCCACTTACCTATAGGCTACGAAGCATTTTGCACACACATTGTGGTCAAGCCAACCCGTCATGAGAGATCAAAGGTCAATCGTCCACAAGACTGAATGGATAGATGGAGGAATGGATGGAGGCCAACCTTAACAGTGGCTGGAATCTCATAGATATTTTCTGATTTTTCACCAAAGATGATGCCCAATCCAAACTGCAGGATTCATGTACTCCTCAAAAGCAGCTGTCATACCAAATATCAAGCCTAATTCCAGGCCACGCATTTTGTACTTAACATGTTAAAAAAGTTTCTTGAAATTAGACCTATGTTTACCTCAGGTGACCTTTGCCAGACGCCCAAACAGGGTCCGACCACATTCCAAGTATGAGCCCCTTCCATCCAGTGGGTGAAGTTATTTCCACAATTCAAATGTGGCCCAATATCAACTTTGTGAAGATTTACAATAGAGAGGGTGCTATTTCAGACATGCTGTAATATGGCATATACCTGAATTCTTGGGATAGCCAGGACTGAGAAGCTGCATGATCCCCAGGAAGCAGAGCAAGGCTCCGAACGGTCTTACTTTTATGGGACTAATCGAGGACGCCTTGGCTTGTCGGAACTGCTTTCTAAGACTGACAGACCAGCTTTTTAGGAATATGACATCTTTAAAACACATTTCCCCCCCATCCCGACGCTTCCTGCAGTCATGGGACTGAGTGCGTGAGTGTTAACTGACTGGTATCGGTGGGATCCCCTCAACCTGGAGCCCATGTAAGGTCACTGACTAAGTGATGGTGATGGTGCAGATCCACTTTAGAAATTCAAAGCTGTTCAAACACTAGGTTACCTGTATAAGTTATCATTCCTCATCAGTCCCAGGGATGTGCCCCTGCGTTTGGCACTGGGTGGTAGCCGCCCGGCACCAGGCATTATACCCAAGCACTAATGACATTAGTCAAATTACATACAATGCTGGTTCGTTTTGCGTTCTCCACTGCCTTTGTTACCATCTCCCCCGGTACTCATAATTTTCTGGGCACATACCTTAGTACTAATCATAAGAAGACATGTTTAACTGAACAGGTACATATATGTTCAACATTTTGACTGCTAACACAGCAAGAGGGGGCTTGGTTGACTCATAATGCCCTAAACGGCAGATTTCCTTCTCTCTCCATAGAAACCAGCTGAAGGGGGCCTGTGTCAGACTATCGGAGCCATTCTATCATGGCAATCAGGGATGTAGCTACGCGGGCGGGGGTTAACCCGTCACTCGGGTAGTGCGCCTAGCAGCTCTAGCAGAATCGGAGCCATGCCGCTCGGCACTAAAAAAAAAAAAATTCATGGATATACTGTCTAATGCACAAAATAGGGGTCCATGATGTGCAGGCCCATTATTATGTTACAAAATAGTCAATATGGCCCCTCTGTTTGGACCTGGGCCCCGCCATGACCCGCTGCGCATCCGGCGCTACAGTATCCGTGACTAATCTTCCATAATTCAATGCAGAATGCCCGGCACTCAGAGTTCTCTAGCTGCAACCTGATGGCAATCTCAGACAGAAGAACAGTACTCTCACGCCCTTCTTTTTGTGTACTTGCCGACTTGCCCATCCATTCCCGAGCTAGCGCAGTCCAGCCCTGATGGTGAGAAGACACAAAGACAAAAAATCTTATCTGATCAAGTTAATCTGATGTTTCACAAACTATTCAGCCGGAGTCATATCCTCGAATCATCCAGAATGAACTGTTCAAAAGTTTGGGGTCACATATAGAGCAAGTCTTCTGTGAGCCCATTAAGTTACAGCACTACCTCAAAGAACATGGTCCTGAAATTTTTGTTATTTTGCTATGTTCATCATGTCACTGGGGACATTTGAACCTTGAATCAATTTTTTTCATTTCTTACTTCTATCGTAGTGCACACCACATTCACAGTATATAGCCTGCAGTGGAATGTTTTTCCTTTTTTTTTTCTTTCTCCCAGCTGATAAACTATTCAAAACTTTCTTCTCATTGCTTCATTATGACCAGCTATTCTGCACACTCAACCAAAGCACTCACCACAGACAATGAAGACATTGCACTAGTCATGTAGTCGGCTTGATCGCTGGGGGGTGGCGCCGGAGTCCGGAGTGTTACCAAACCCGGAGTACCGCCCCCCTTCACTCGGTGGTAAATGCCTGGGGAGAAATGAACGGGCAACAGTGAGAGAGAGAGGGATTAAACAAGAACTTTAATCGATTGGTGGTGTGCGATGATACTCGTTACAAGTACAGTCAGTGGCTGCTGCCATCTCTATGACAAACTTACTGTACCTGCACAAGCCTGATCTCACATTACCAGGAAAGACTTCATGAAAATAAAATGAGCATTGAGGTGCACTGTAGTAAACAAGTCAGAAACATCACCTCACAAAACTCAACAGCAACAGTTCCACCGAGCATAATCTGTGCCCACCCCCGAATAATTACAACTAGTTGGTATGAAAGATTTCCTGCAGACTCAACTATTATGCGGTATACATACGGAAGAAGTCACCCATGACACAACATTATTTTCCTAATATTACATACAGTTCATATAGGCATGATCTTAAATATCAAAGAAATGAATTGATCAGCCTAGAAATGGAAGCCTGTATGATGCAGCCGTGTAGCTTAATCGAGCCGAGCCATCATTTCTATTTAACATCAAGTTTGCATAATGATTGTATAGTTAAATGGGCAATGGCCTGCTTCCGCCGACTTCTATCCAATGCCTCCTCACTGTTAATGCTGACTTTTCTCAGGTTCTAATCGACACGGTCTTGTTACAACTTTCATGGACCTGCCAGGTGGCCTAGACTTATTCTCTTCTCCTCTTTCGACAAACGGATTTCCCCATTATCAGATCATAGTGCAGCTCCTACGAACTGGTGATCACATGATCACGATTACCGAATGAAACAACACCCGAATTTGCTACAAAATTTAAGACAAATTCCCCCCCCCCCACCCCTTTTTTGTTGGTACCTGTGGAATCCCCTGTGTGAAAGGTCAATGATAATTCCAACCAGATAGCAACATTGAATTGCCTACCCCTCAACCTGGTCAAACATCCAAATTACAAGTTTGCCGCCTCAGCCAAATAGGCCATCATGCTTATTTGCCAATTTCATATCCCAATTCAGTAATTAAGTGAGGATGTAGAATATGCTTATCTGCAGTTTATTGTTACCAATATTCCTCTACTCTACTATAATACCCAATACTACGCCTCTGCGTACTACACTGTGCTGATAACTGATGCTGAGGACTAGCGAACGCCGTCCGTTCCAGTCCGAGAAGAAAAAGCGCACTGATAGACCGTGTAATACAAATAAAACCTTCAATACAGAGGGGGCCCCGCATTTTATGGCGTGGGAATGTAATAATACGATGTTAACATAAGCCTAGCAGTTTCCCGCCCACAGAACATTCTAGAACTGTTTGTACTGAGCCACTAAGAGCCCCACAATATCAAAAGATTTAACTCACTCTGGCCGAGAAGCGTTTTGCCTGTTGTTTTCGATCAAGAAGGCTGCTTTTGAGATTCTATTTCCGTTCTGTGGATGAAGTAGAGACGAAGATTTGGATGAATTGACATATTTTGTAGGATCATACATAATCAGTAGGAATGAACCAGGCTGAACCTGAGCTTTCGGCAATGAACACTATCCTTACATAGTAAAAGATCATAAGGGGTGTGCTAACATCAATCCACTATAAAACTAAACGGATCTATCCCCACAATAAGTCCAATTGCCATGTAGCCTGTTAAAACAGGCTTTTGACCTGTTCACACCCTCATATAGCCTTATATGTGCAGGTGACGTAATAACCATCGTGATTGCCTTCAAACAAACAACCAGCATTTGCGACTTCGTTTCGCCTCGCTGGTCGTACTGATTTATGAACGTGACTATTGGGCATGCGAGTCATGTTATTGGCACAATCAAACTTTCTACTTTCACTGAATGACGTGAAACGTCATGCCTGCGGAAAATTAAGCTTGGAATGTGATCTGGCTTGTTTAGACAACCTTGGTTTTGTCAATAGGTTTGAACGGATATCTTTTTTTGAAGAAGTCATAGTTTTTTTCTGATCTCGATTGGCAGTACTGACAGTCGCTGCAATACCCTGTGCAGGTGCTAAACAGTTGCTTCGGTACATTTAGGCTTCAAATGCATCGTTCTCGAATGAATTCTCATTTTTGGTATTGTAAAAAGTTTCAAAATCTTCTGTAAATATTCATGACCAAATTTGGGGGTTGACGTTTTCGCAGAATATATATTGCTCCATCCATATCAAAGGCCCAAGTGCTGCGAATCTACTTCACCTGATGGTTATGGCAGAATCTCAATTTGGGGGAATGTGTCAAACAAAGTCTGCAGAAGATTGTTGGTAACAACATACAACCATGATATATACCAAAGGCGATAGCCCCCTCTCCTTTTAGGAGTGGCTTCCTCATATTGTTGTCTGTTTTCAGGTAGATAGAAGACAACACTTTTATGTATGTTCTCACACACAAAACATTCACGGCTGTGAATGTGAACTGAGGGTGTTGCCAGAATATTGGAAATATCAAGTTACCTTTGCTTGACCATTGTTCTTTCAGATTCGTTTCAAGGCAAAATGGGATTGTTGGAGATCCTGGATTGTGGAGAGAACTAACTCGCATTCTCTAAATAACAGATAATTCTGGCCTTATCAGGAGCTCATTAGGAAAAAAATGATCCAGCAACTACTGAACTTTGTTCAGTTTTGTCAGTGACATTAGGGAAAAACAATCAACTGGGGCGAAGGATAAAAAAAGTTCAGCACGGGGGACAGGCGGTTCAATAGACAAGTAGAATGACGTGGCGATCAGGAAACGTTAGTGGAAACAGTTGTTTGTGATGAAAATTGTAATTAGGGCACCCAGTGTGAGCTCCAAACTACACAAAATGCGATTATTAATGTGAATAAAATTATTTATGTGACTCAATAGATACTTGATAGATGAACCGTACAACTTTGAACTATCACATGTTAGTACGTCATCAAGTTAACCTGCATTCTAATCCCGAAAATACCCACTGGGTGAGAATTCGTATAGAGAATGCTGACATCAGATTCCTACTAAGATGGTCGACCCTATTCCCAGGACATGCCATATGCAAATTTGACAAAATGTAATGCTCTTTATGGGGAGGGAATCGCATTTGCCATTTTTTCTTCACGTGAATCATGCATGGCCTCACATCGTAGCCATTTCTCTTTAGGAAAATAATGATAAATAATAATAGTATCCCGTTTTTATATAGCGCTTTTCCACGTCGAAGACATGCTCAGAGCTGTTTTACGATATGACCCCTAATCATTATTGACTTGTTACACCCGTGCTATGTAGCACGCACCTCTCGCTCTCGTGGTGCACCATTCCAGTACATTATACCTTCTGTAGGGGATCAAGATGAACAACTGTCAAGAACATGGTTCCCAGTGTGGTCAAGACCTAACATACCACCTAGTCCATGATAACACTGAACGAGCATGATGGTTTCTAAACTAATCGGTTCAAAGAAGAACATTTTGCAGCTTTCGTAATCAGAGTTTTAACAGAGACAATTTGCGCCGTGCATGCACCCACCTATTTCAAGCCCCAGAGGGAACTTACTTAGATAAAAACCATTAGTTAGGTTCCAGTCACGTATCAGGCTTGGAGGCGGTTTGCGTACCCTGATGAGCTGTAGGACGATGTCGAGAAGTTTGGGGAGCTGTGTGACTGGTGGAGGGAAGAGTTGTCACCAGAAGGCTTTAGCGGTTGGAGCTGGAGCTGCTGACCACGAATGGCTTGTAGTCACGGGCGAAGGAGGTCGCCTCGCGACCACGTCTCCCCCCTTCGCGTGTGTTGTCACCTGGAAGAGGGACGGGACTGGGGTGAGGACAGAATTATCCTTACAAAGATTTGTCTCAAGATGTTCTTAAGTAAAAGTGTACTTTGATCATGCGGATCCCCATCCATCAAAATTCAGCAGAAACGTTACAATAGAACAGGCTATCATGCAGCAATCCCCCCCCCCCCCCCCCCTCCCCCCCACCCCCCTTCCCGGTCTTGGGGCTCCAGGGCCTGAGGATTTCCAATTCCTGTCTCATACGAAAGGCACACAAAATACTTTTACTTTTTAAACAGTGCATGACATGGATGGCATCATCGAGGATGTGTACATTTAAATACTGTACGACCTCAAGGAAGAGTTGTCCCCAAATACGATGCTCTATTTTGGATCTTCAGCGGGCAGCAGATCTAGATTTCAGGGTTACCTGAGCTCCCCTGTTGGAATGAAAACCATTCTAATCTAGAACTTTTCTAAACCACAATAACAAAAATGCCATAAAATATGCCCCTGAAACATTTTTTCATGTATGACCAATTAACATGTAAAGTATTTATAATGTTGGAAAACAGAAGCCATTGACCTATGAGCAATTAGCATAGATCAGCCGGGTAGAGATTCTTTGACAACGTTGGTTTGAAACCTGATTTACCACATGGCCCGTAACCTGCTCTGCAATTTTGGAATCATGTGCAGTCATTCCCACTTACCATGTTATATACTGTGGTGGCAACAATCTGATACAGGGGGATGTAGCATCCTTTCTATGGGATGGCTGAGCCAAGAACCTATTCGGGTTGCAGCAAGTCATTACTAGAGATCGAACCGTCGCCCAAAGTAACCTACATATGACAGGGTTTCAGGATTCAGGGTCTAAAATCACTTCCTTCTTGCTCACTCCTTGAAGGCCGATGGTCATGTAATGGGTCTTGCTTCAAACTATCACAGGAACGATTGAAAGGTTGCCCATGGACCTACAGTGAAATGCTGCATTCTCGCGCCATGATGAACAAAGAGACGACACTTAGAGATGAATGAGGAGTATTCTTTAATATTTGAAAGATTTTGAGGTTGTTTATCTTCGATCCCATTATAGTTGTGTGTTATGAAACGATTTTCAAAGTTCATTGTTTTTCAATTGACTTTTTATATAGGGGATCTGTGTTCCCGTGTGTCCAGGTTGGTTAATTTTGCACTCAAATTTGATGTGGAGTTTCGGCTGTATAATGTGAACAGGTAACGTACAATCTGGAAGTCTAGTCATATTTGAGGATTCATTGCGCCTTTAAATGCCAATGCAGGTAAATGAGTGAAGCTTACCACTTGTCTCTGAGCAGTGCCTGCTGACCTGCTGTTTGTAATTCTGGTGGAATGTCCAGCTGGGGTTGGAATGGTAGTCGACGCTCCTTCAATGAACTCCTTGCTGGTCCTGTTGCCGCCAGCCTTCATCGTCTCCACTCTGGTCCTTCCAACTTGTCCATGGTGACCCGGGGAGGGGGGACCTCACAAAGCGGCGCATATTGATGTGAAAACTAGCATCAGCAACAATCTCCTTACGCGTCAAGGGTATGCGATCAATCCCAGAGAAAGTGAGTGAGCTCTGTCTCTTCTGCTAATTGATGAGTAAACAGGGCTCAATAAAAGACAGAAAAGGCAAAACCTTGAACCTGGAGGTACAGTAATACCTGATGAGGAATATGGGTTGGACAATAATACACTGTAGTTTGAGAGGTCAGTCCAGGTTCATTAAACACCAGGTACATTCATAGATTGAGACGGAATGCACAGGGTCTAAAGCATAATAACGAGAAACTGTCCAATTCGTGGCTGGAAAATTACTGTGTGTTAGATTTCGAAGGCCCTGTACCAGCAGCACCTGCCAAATGATCTATATATACATGCTTGCCATGTCCTGTATCCCACCTTGCACTCAAGTGTAGATCAATTGTGTATAAATTACACACCAGGACCTACCTGAGCTGAACACGAGGCCTCTGGTTTACCAGAGCACTTAAGCAGTCCAGATACAAGGAGACCACTCAACCACGTGGGTTGTGGGCACCCACTCAAACATTCTGCCATGAAACAAAAAGAGTAATTTATTCATGTATTATAAACCAGGAAGGCAGAGATTTCCTGATCTTTTCTTGACAACCTATAGCCAGACACAAGGACAAGGACAAATGGGAGATTGTACCGCTCATTATGGGCAACAAAATTCTGAGAAAATTTCCCATTTACCAAACCAACCAACAGGTTTCCCACACTCTTGATGAGAAAGTATACACTAAATTCTACAAAAATATCACTCTTTCTCAGCTGTTCTTCACAGGGTACATGTACCTTTGCTCTTGATAAGTAAGCCACACACCTAATCCCAACTAGATAAGACCAAGCTTACAAGGATTTCCTGCCTCGGACCCGATCCTAAACCATTAGGGTTCATTGCTAATTTTGGAGACCAGTAAGAGCTTTGTCCATCTAGGTCAAGTTATCGTGCTTACAAGCTGTATTCCGCCAAAATATTGAATTTTCCCCGAATTCCCAATTTTAACAATAGGGTACTTTGTAGTCCCCATAAAATGCCCACACATTTCAACCCTGTCATATTACATTCATGACTTTTCACTTGAAGTTTTGTCATAATCGGCCTCACGGCTTGTGAGAAATCCTGCTAACAAGAAAGTGTGACATACATACACACACACGCGCCAAAGTGACCAATAAGTCTCCTCCCGAATTTCATTCGGGCGAGACAAAAATAGGGTTCCTGTACTAAGAAGCTGTATATATACCAAATTTCATCTTGATCAGACCAACCATTCTGGACTTATGGTGTTTATAGTGAAGTGGGGTAAAAAAAAAAACAATTTACTCTAAAGTTTGCTTTGAAAGCTTATGGGAAACAGGTACAGTTTTTGGTTTTAGTCCTTAAATGTGTACTGGATTGCTTCCAAAGGGACTCCAAACAAAAAAAAAAAATCATTTTTCGTAAATGCAAAGTATTTTCCATAAATAAAATCTTGTAGTGCGCAATTGTGGAAGAGCTGTATTTGTATGCCATGTTCGGCCATATACTTACTGAGCAATGCATATACGATGCGGAACCATATATAATGCATATTAGTGAAAACGTTAAAATGTTGTTCACCGCAAATACTGACGATCGTATGATTACCATCAATGTGAAATTTTATAAATTTAGGAGACATAAGGAATACAATGGAGCTATTTGTTTGTTGTTTTTTTCTTTCTCGCTGGAATAAACTTCACATGGTTTGAACTGGGGAGTGGGGACACATGAGAAAGTTTCCCAAATGTGATACAAACTTCAAATTTTGCTAATTCGCCATTGCTTAATTTGCATTATCAGCACTGAAGCGACTTAGAGTTCCAGATATTGAATCATAATAAACTAGACCAATATAGCTATCACCTGGAAATGAATCATAACTTTTGCTAAATATCCCAGTGCAAATTAGGGGGGTGGGTGTTTTGTTTTGACCCCAACTACCCCCTTGTTCCAGACTTTGACCTCCGGTGACCTCAGATGACCACTGACCTGACCAGCGTTGGATTTAAGGTCCCGATTTTGCGTAGCAATAAATGCTAACATAATTGATATTGTGTAGCAATTAACCCATTTTTTGTGTACATTCTCTCACGGAGTCACAATCAAGATAAATATGACCATATGTCGTACAGTATGTATTATTCAAGCTATAGGAACTCATTAGAAATGCAAATATACCTATTTGAGACCCTTTATGACTTGTTGCTTTGTTAGTGCACTGTATTTGTTGAACTTTTCAAAACAAGACATTCTAAACGGAGACAAAGAGGTGAAACAGCAGTTGTGGTAGATCAAGCATGGTCAGATGGTCTTGAGTCTACTTTGAATGGATATTCTTCACTTATTTCAAAGTCAATCCATGGCACCCGACCATCTACAACCCCGCCTTCCATTTCTGCTTGGTTGTACGATCCGCCATTTCCTCCCACCCGTAGGCTATACAATTTGAGATGAAAGTGATCGATCGTTCACTGCGTAATCGCCGTGAGCATGTCACTGCACGTGCAACATTCTACTACTGCCAACAACTTCCACGCACCAGCCACGTGGTAGCTGTTGTGAACTGTGAAGTATAGTAGGTGACACGTTATTGGTTACACCGGTCACTTTCGAGCAACAAATAAAATCGAATTAAATATTCAGGCGAATTTGAGGAGTTCCTTCTTCTGCGGTAACACCCGCACGGAAATTAATACAAAACTAGAGATAATACTTTTCCGCTTCAAGCCGATACTATGAGGTATTGCATTGTGATGCAATTGTTTTCTTAAAAACATCGTTTTCGACTACTCCCAACTTGAAAATAACCTGCGTAGTGGCCGACTGTTGTTTGTTTGCGGTTTGTTCGGTCAGCATACTATGAGCTGCTGCCGTACGTAAATACAGAGTTTGTTTACAACATGCGGAGTTCGGAACTCAAGTTCTGACTGCTGACGTACGTAAATACGGAGGTCGTTTACAACATCCGGAAAATCGGAAGTCCGCACTGGTAAGTTCCTAACGATGGAATAAATATTCCATGAGGGAAAATGTTTCATTTTGAAGAAGACAAAGTGCAGAATGCCGGAAAATCCTAGTTGTGGATGGATCGCATTTTCACCCGATTCACTTCTAGAATTACATCGCAACAGTGGTTGAATGTGGCGCATTTTGCGATGCGATACGGCTAAATCCAACGCTGGACCTGACCCTATAAGTAACAATAGGGTTCTTGAGTGTGTTTCGCACGTCGCCTATAGGCTAGGCCTAATCGCTAGGCTGGAAAGACAGGAAGGGAAGCATGATTGCATAATATATCGATGAGTACTTGTACGCGATGAGTGTTACTGATCCTAGCCTCACCCCTAATCCTCAACACTAACCTCATACATCCCGGTACACATGGGTATAGGCAACGTGCGAAACTCATTCCATGGGGGCAACTTTGTGTGAGCAGTCAATGGAGCAAGCCAAAATAAATCACGATATTTCACTCTTTTGTGGGTGTATTGCCACCAATTCTGATATTTTGTTTAGTGTTCAAACAATCATCGGTATCGGAATCGGCCCGATTATCGGTATCGGAATCGGCCCGATTATGGCATAATCGGAATCGTAAATTGCTCACCTAGTTCCGATCACGAGATACCGATTCACACATACACACTGTTGTTTGTGTACGGGTGTATGCACGGAAAGTATTTTCAGGCTTCTCGTGCAGCTGGCCGCACGTATCGACTTTATGATATTCACAGTATAGTCCTCGGTGCCTTGCCCATCTCTACCTTCGTAAAGGCTGGCGTCCATAACGATTTTTCGTTTCCCACACCGGGAACCAAACGTATGCAAATGCGATAAAAAGATGGAATCTGCTAAGTATTGACTTGAACTAAAGCTGAATTATGACTAAACCTGTAGGATTCCATTGATGGGATTTAACTCAGGAAGTGAATGCAATGACATGTGAACGTTGTAATGGTGCTGACTTTGAATAATCGGTTATCGGTCCTCCGACAGATGAAAAAAATAATCGTTAACATCCGATATTGGCATAATCGTTGGAACACTCTAATTTTTGTTCATGTTTTATTCTAAATTGCAGAAGAAGAAGAAACTTGATTTTGGAAATCCTATTTTTCTAACTAAAATCGAGCATATTTTGGTTTTTTGGCTCAATATTCATTCCATGGAATTGGAGGCCCTAGCCTTCGTTGTTTATCATTGTTGTGTGGAGCGGCAACCCTGCGGCTAGCGACGACAATCACTTTTGGGTGATGACAGGTGTTCCCGAGGTCGGCTTTGTTCCGCAATAGTAATTTTCCCGTCTTCCGCCGTTAAGCGCCCATCTCTCGTAAGCGCCCACCCCCTTTTTTTGCACATAGGTCACTACCGAACTAGCCCTATAACCTGTGTGCCGTCGCTGTGTGAAGTGTCCGCTGGTGGTTTACATTCTCGCTACATGGACACACACACCCACACACTAAAAAAAAAAAATCTTTGTCACTGTAAAATGTTCTATATCAATATTCCGTCATTTTACGATACATTTGTGTAAGGCCGTATATACCTCGTACGCTCCCTCCCTAAATTGCCAAGCGCCCTGGGCGCTTAACGGAAGGATACGGTATGCCATTTTCATGTGGAGTAAATACTCAAAATAAAATATCAGGAGTGGTGGCGATACACCCACAAATGAGTTAAATATTGCCATTTTTCAGCCTCGCCTCATTGACTGCAACTGCAATGTGCTCTACCTATGTTGGCTATGAGTATGAACGAGGACAAATTGTGCCTCACAAAGCTAAGTCTATCCCCCTCCGCAAGCCTACAGGCTACAGCATGACCCTGTCGGGGCTAACAAGCTCAATGATGAGCTTACTTCCTAATTCTAGTTGCCTAATAACGTAGGCCTAGGGCCTATATCTGAATCAACATCAGGCTGCAAGCGTAGCCTAGTGTTACCCCCAACCCCCCTTGTCTACTGCGAAACCGTTAGTAGAAACGAAGGGCAACAGTGAAACAACTAACCGTTGGTATCATTTTCGCTCGTACTCCTCAAAACCCTGCGAGTCCATGACTGCCTTTCGAGAAACGGGCGTATCAAGGCAATCAGGAGGATCGTAACGAGCATCGCAAATACACGCGAGTAGGATTATTTGAGATAGCAAATAATGAACGTCAGCTTAGCCTAGGTATAATGTACGGTGTTCAATAATTTTACGTCGAACAGATAATGAAGCCATCATGCCCACGTAGCATCGGTATCGGAGCCACGGAATGACTTGTGTTCCTTGACTGGCATCATGAATCTGTAAGGGACTGCGGCAGAGATAAATGATCCGTATCCGAATACGCGCAACTGCCTACGTTTGCAACAGCGAATAACCCCTACCCACGTCCCTAGGTGTAAACAAGAGCTTAACCCTGTACAAAGTCAATGAGAGTTTTTTCTTGCCAATCGTATATTGAACCTTTTTATACTCGGCTTCCGGAAAGGGCCCTTCGACTTTATGGCTTTGTTCCATTTTACCTCGTGAATATCGTGATCACACTTTACCACTCGTGAATTGCGTCCATAACACTAGTGAATGGGAATTCAAGATGGCGGCCTACACTAGAATTCCCCGTTTGGTTCATCATCGAGATTAAGAAGATTTAGGCACATGTGTTCATCTTGTCTAGTAATATCCAATCGATATCAACAAGATCAAAGGAAAATAATATCGATATTTGAGCCTTTTCGGCACCTTTCGAATCGAATTTAACGGCTGAACGTTACTGCACTGGTCATTGTTGCGCGAAAAGCGATCGACCGCCGACGTTCGCGACAGCCCCCTTGCAGAAATATCACATTTTAATTGTTTGCACCTAATTGTCAATAGATTTTTCTTGGAATGTTCTCATCCTCAAGATTGTTGACCTCGATCATTTATTCGGCATGGAAGATCGCTTTTATTTTCCTTCGATTTTCCAACTCATTTGGCAAATGTCCCCGCTATCTGGGTTAATCGTGAAAGTCGAGTTGCTTTCGACATCCCCCCCACTTCACCACTGGGGGACACGACTTCTGTACGAATGAACGTGTGAAGTCGTATACACCTTTTACCAGTAAATGGACCAGATTAATTCTCTAAAAGAACTAACAGAGGCTAAGCTGGCGTCTCCATGCAGGCAGGCGGTACAATCACTCACTATAACTTTCAATAGACACTTTCCATGCACGCGGCGGGCGGACGGGCATTTTCTCGAATCGGCCTGTAGCCATTCTACCCACCCGCCCGCGTGCCCGCGTGGTAGTTCGTCATCAGTTTCCGGGGATTTCCCTGAATTCTTACTGGCTTGTAGAGGCCGATATTGCAGGGTAGAGAACAATATTACGTTCAATCAGGTTCCAAACAACACTCACTAACTGTTTCAACACTCGTATGAATATCATAACAAATTTTCTCTATTTTCCAAGGCCATCAGACACCTATTTGCACACATATTTGCAATGTTTAAACCATTGCCGGGTCAATATATGCTAATAAAATAATCCATAATAATAATAATAATAATCATTATTAAAATAATAATAATAATAATAATATAATATAATAATAATAATAGTAATAATAATAATCATATCATAAGATAATATAATAATAATAATAATCATCACATCATCATCATCACCACCATCATCACCATCATCATCCTTATATTGGTAAGCAGCCGCTCTACACGGGTCCGTTTCATAAGTATATGCCATTACCACAGTATACGCAGCTGCTACACAGGCCAGACGCAGTATGGATACAGAAATCAACCTAAATACCTGGGACTTCGAGGTTGACCGATAGGTCATCACGCAATAAGACCTTACAGTATCAGAATAGACGCAGGAGAGAAGGAGCAACAGTAATATATGTGGCGATCCCATCCTGACATGAACATCGCACTAAGAGCAAGATAAGACACATGAAGTACCAGGACCTGAAGTTGGAGATTTAAAGGCTGTGGGATGTGAAGGCATAGGTGGTTTTCCAGTATTGATCCGTTGCCTCGGGACATTGACTCCAACCTGGATGGCTAAACATCTGCTACGAAATTCCAGGAGAGCACAACCTGAATCAGTCGGTCAACAACTATCCTCGGCATGCCTATCATCAGAGAGTGACGCCATGATTCTTCTGCCCGTCAGCCCACACAGTCCTTGCCCGACACTACACAACTCTCATTTTTTGTCACTATATGATTAAGTGCCGTATATGTTACATCGTTTAATCTTCAAGAAGCCTCTGGATAAAAGGACCGTGACAATCGGTTCATGTGATGGATACTTATTTGTATTGTATGACTTCACATTCATATCAGACTGAGATCACTGTGCACATTCAAAACGGCCTATTTCTAGCCGGGATGAGGCAAACTGCATCGGCCTTTGGCGGCTGCAGCTGGCCTGGAACTTCGCTCCAATGCGTGAAACTATCACCATCCCCTGGAACCTCATGCATGATTTCCATGTCCAGGAGCAGTGGCACCTTTCGCAAACGCGCCCACCTCCATGTTTGATATATAAAGGGTTATACTTGGCAGCTTGCCGTGGCTTCCTTGTGCGGAAAGTTTAGAATACTGTGGTTATTAGCCCATTCTCTCTGCCGTTTCTTCCTCACAGGGCTCTGGATGCAAAATCAGGGCCGTCAATCCGTTCCAAAAAGTGGGAGGGGGGGGGGAGGTGGGCATGTGGACGGCAATTTAATATCTGAGCGGGGCGGCCACCCAATTTTTTGGCTTTTCAACCTCAGATCGCCGGAAAATGGCACTCGCGGGCTAATTGCCACAATCTGGATGTGCTATTTCAGTAAGGGGAAAAGATGTTGAAGGGTTTTAACTCTCAGGCTATAGAGATACTATAGCAACACAGCATCTACCGCCTCTTTATGTTTTATAAAGAATAAGTCAGCAAGAAGGGGCAAGTAAGTCAAACTAAATACCAAAACCTACCGCAATTTACAATTTACTGTAAACAGGTGGAGCTAGGATTGAAGCCAACCCCTTTCATTTCAGCCATAAATTTGGTGCCAATATGTGAATTTACCGGTGATGTACACACCCGTTATGAACGTGGGAGATGATTTTGCCTGCTATCTAAACAGAGCCCAATCATTGTTTGGCACGAATCGTTGAGGAAATTTCAGAGCGATAGATCACCAGATTGCAGGAAATAGTAGACTACTTTCCGTACTTGACTCGGTGGCGCGCAGGCTTTTTTTTCAGGGGAGGACGGAGGAGGGGGAGCTAGAGCAGTGCATCGCCAGACTTTTCGTAGTGGGAGGGGGGCACAGGGGGAACGAGAATGCTATCGAGCGGAGCGCCACCATGTGTTGGCGGAGGGCCACACGAACATTGTTTGTTTGTTGCAAGCCCCCAGATGGGCGGAATGGCCCTTTCTGGGCGTTTTATGATCATTGTGTGATCACAAATTCCCCCGCGTATAATCGGTGGAAAAGTTTGACATTATGCACGATCTCGGTCCTGTCGTTGTCCCGACTTTAACTTTTCAGGCAGAATGTTCAACGATTGCTGCGCTATACTACTCTCCAACAGTGCGCGCGACCAAAGCGCATGATTGTTCTCAAGATGCCGAGCACATCTGAGAAAAATCATAATCCCAGCAGAAATTTAGGACCATTTAGCCAACTTTAGCTCTACTGTACCAATCATGATATAAACGTATGCCATAGAGAGCAGGCAACTTTCGAGTAGTAGTTCTCTGGTGAGATATGAACACGCGCCTGAAAATTCAAGCAGGCGGATAGCCTAGGATCATTACTGCAGTTCAAAATTGCCATGTTGAGAGAGGAAAGAGAAACGACAAAGAGGAATGAAGGGTTAGTAATCCAAAAGAGGTTGATTGTAGTTGTAAAGTTCAATGAGAATGTTGCTGTCTATTTTCACATCACAGATAGTATGAGCTAGAGGCCAATGAGGAAGAATTTCTCATATAGAGCGGCAGAGAGTGGGAAGAACGGGAGGAGAGCAACGGGACGCAATCCCCACTAGTACCACGCGCGAAGCACGCACGTAGTATACACGTACTTCTAAGAATTATAAGTTTGCCACAATTAGGCTACTGCCTTTCTTTCAGTTGAAAAACAACAAATCAATCTAGGTCTATATTCAAACTGGTAGTCTATACTGACACAGAATATTTTTTTTTGCGAAAATTACAAATTTCATCGGGGGGGGGGGGTGGGTCTTGGCACAGGGGGGGGGACGATCCCCTCTCGAAACACCAGTGCCCCTCCCCCTGTTGCCCCCCCCCTCACCCCTCAGTGAAATTTGTAACTTTTCGAGAAACCCAAAATTCTGTCAGCTGTCCCGAATGGGCTAGAGTACTTCAGATGGTCGTTGATTCAATAATCTGATCGAGGAAAAGCTCGGTTGGTGAGTGTTACACAGAAATTTCGGGATATTGAGGCCCAGATGTTAGAAAAGGCACTTTCCAATCTTACCTGATCTTTTCACACAGCTTAGTTTTTGTAGGGGCGCTCTTAAACCCTTGTGAAATTGTGATCTTGTCAGATTATCCGAATATAAAATTACGCAATTCTCAAAATTGTTGCCTAAGTTCCATTGAAGTTGACGAAGAACCCACCATTTTTTGTGGGCACACAGTAGTTGTTTGTGTAAAACATTTCATTTTGCTGCACCCGCTCTCACTTCTCCATTCTTCGCCCGAGTTGCCCTATACGATTCTCAATGAATAATACACTGCCTCGGATTCCTGTGACGAGGGTTGCCCTAGCAGATGATGGTCCATCTTTCGACATGATGTCACATTAAATTATGTCCTCGCAATCGAGGTCAACTCATGCCTGATAGTGGGTATGTGGCGGATCTACCGAAATCATTGTTAACCCCCGGACGTTCCCCCCGATTAGCCTTGTAGTGGGTTGGGGGGGAGGGGGGATTTCGGCCCCCGATCCGATAATTTTATCATCGGGATACCGGAAGATGATGATGTAACACTGATTAGACCAGCAAGGAGTGGGGGGGGGAGTATGTGTCTGATAAAATGTGAGTGGGGGGTCTGGGAAACATTAGTCGACATGGTTTATATAACTCACAATAGTCTACGTCACTTTTCAGTTCTTTGGTTTCTCTCGAATTTTTTTTCACCACTTCCCTTTCTTTTATTCATCTTCCTCCCCCCCCCCTTTTCTCTTTTCCGTCTCCCTTCTCCTTTCCTTTTTTTTCTCTCTCTCCCCTTCTTTTCTCTCCTCCTCCCTTTTTTATTCTTTCTCCCTTTTTTCTTCTTTCCCCCTTTTCCTTGTTTCTCCTTCTCTTACCCGGGGGGCGCGCGCCCCAAAGACCCCCCTGGATCCGCCGCCTGCTATTGCCCGTTAACTTTTTTGGCATTGGCTCTTTCAATATTAAATCTGAATATTTATCCATACACATTAGGCTAAGTCTATTTTTTAACTTTATGCATGATTATTCAGCAATTTCAAAATTGCAGAAAAATCTTGCTGCAATTGATAACTAATTACAATATATATTAGGTATTCGAATTCGAGGAACTGTAAAGAGGCAGTGGTTAGCTGTGTTGAAAAAATTATTGGGGTTGGGGTACTTGTTTTTCGTTTACAAAATAGAGTTCTAACCTAAGATTCTAGGTACAGAATCAAGGGTTGGACAATGACGCTTTACAGTTTTCAGGAACTGGTATCTGCAAAATATTTAATAATTCAATTGAAAAAAAAAATATGAGTAAAAATCACCCCTCAGAAGAGTTCTCACAAATTTTCCAGAGGGGAGGGGACCCCACCCAGGATTTCGACAATAACCATTGCCCTCCGTCACCAAATCCTGCATAACATATGATGGCAACAAGTTGAAGCCCGAGAGGCACCCATGTCAGTCATGTGGGCAAAGCCTAATTACATTCACCAATGTTCAGCTTTCAAAATGTGAATTGTTAGTCCAAATTCCGATTGGATAATCTACTTTGCATATAGGGGACCGTATGCAATTTTCTCTTACCAATTCGATCCTTATCATTGCCGACAGCCATGGAAATAATATCAAAAGGAAAATGCTACATGCCAAATTTTACTTGAAATATGTACCAGATTTGCATCTGAGGACGTATCAAAACCGAAAAAATTAAAAAAAAAAGGGGAGGGGGACACTTTGGACCACCCCATATCAGCTATATTACTTCCATCTTCAGTTCAGAACCACACACAGAAAATTGGGCATGAGAACAATCAATCATGCGGCATTAGAATGGGTGCGGGGTATTATAAACCTGATTCCATCAGGAGGCACGCGGCCACCGCCGTCCCAGGCTCGCCGCTGCTGGAAACTTTATAGGCGTTAGCGCGATGACTTTCCAACACTGTGTCCGATGATCTGAAAATTAGGACACATGTCCGCCCAGTGAAATCTCGAATGATTCCGAAAGGGGCATTCACTGAAAGTCTGCTGCCCTCTATTGTGCAGGTTTCACACGAAAATACCGATTTGAACGAAATTGGGGGTGGGGGACAAAAACTTGCTCCCGAATAATATGATGTCGATTTCAAGGTTCAAATTTGTGTTTTTTTCACGATTTTTCTGACTTCGTCACATTTGAACAAAAATTTGAGGCATGTGGGAATGGTATTAATCCTAACCAAACCAAAATTGGGGGGAAAAAAAAGGTCTTTCAAGGTAACTGGAGGTCCGAAAGGACATAATTTACTGGGCTTCCTCTAAACTTGAGGTCACGAAGGCTGTTTCTGCAGGGATACACACGTCGGCGGTTTACCCGCCTGCGCATGTCTAGTTAGTCTTGCTGGGAGCAGCAAGCAGTTGTTCAATATATTTCGATTATGTAACTGTTTAGCTGAATAAGTTGACTGACAGTCACTTTGGCCACGGGCCCTAGGCTTTAGAGGCTACTGCTCGGGCATAGGATAAAGGTACTGCCATTATGTCACAATGTGTAATAGTTCAAGTGCCAAAATGTTTACCGCTGTGTCACCTCAACCTTAACACCTCATTGACGACTGGGCCACGGGAGCTATCTTTGGAGCTACTGTTTGGGCCATGATGCAGGACAAAGTTACTATCATTAGTATGCGTATACTCAATGTGCAATAGCTGAAATTCGAGAAGACTTACCCTTGTGCCTCCTCAGCTGATACAATCACATGCCTGTTTTCGGGCCTGTTGCCAGGGCGTGGGGTCTTATCTTAAAAGCTGTTGTTTGGATCCCTGGTACCAGACGGACAAAGTTACTGCCATCAATATTTTAGAAAAACCCCAATGTGTAACAGTTCAAATGCATCTGTCTCTTTTCAGCTGAATGACGTCATATGGGCAGGGTTTTTTTGGGGCAACTGTCCGGGGCCTCGCACAGTCACATATTGCTGACATCGCCATAACGATGCGAGGTACTCTATTGGGCATAGAATCCAGCAACATTTGTCCTTGTCCCTCTTCAGCTGGATTAAAAGCATATTTTACCCCCCCCCCCCCCTCTATCTCGTGCCCCTTTACTTCACGTACAGGGTGCGCCCCGGCATCAACACATTCCATTGAAGCCTGGTCACCTACCAACACAATAAATCCATTGAACTCTCTTTAGAAATTTAGATGAATAAACCTTCCTATTGGCGATGAATACGACAAGTCGTCGGTTGTTCCGGGGCTTGGGTCTCGTTGTTCGAGTTTTGATCCCAGAATGACCAACTTCCCTCAAGTCACGCATCATATACCTCGCGACGTCGCAGACAGATATTGCGTCACTGATACCGATGTTAGCCAAACTGTCACAAATACCTACTCAACCTAACGACGACGAAAATCATCTACCCTGACAGTGTTGCTAAGGAGATATCACGCGATACAAATACTCGTCGCGATTAGGTCCAGTTATATAAAGTCTCTCATGTTATTATGATAGGGCTCTGTCTCTTCTTATTTGCAACCTACTATCACATGCTACTTTTAATTATTTGGTGCTTGATTTATTTTGCTTTAGTGCACACAAATATTTTCGTGATTCGTTTTGAACCTCAACTCGAATGCAGCCTAATGATAGCGTTTTCACAAGCAACCTCGTTTTAGTCTTTCTTGACCTTGAATAAATTGATACCCACTTTAACGTTTATATAATGTCATAAGTATTCTCGTCTTGGGCCCCTTCTTACTTTTTCCTGAATGTGACTGACTTTATATTTATAACACTCTAGGTTAATTGATATCGCAATTTCCTGATACCATGCTCACAAGCATTTTCGAGTTTGGTTTCATCGGCACTGAATTACCTTCGCTCGATATCTGAACAATAATATTCTTCCTCTTTATAACTGCAACCTACATGACCAATTTACAGCTACGGTGTTAGCCCCACAGTTGGTAGATTGTCTGCTTACTATCCGGGAGATCGGGTTCGAATACCAAGAGAGTCATACCAAATGGTACTTGAGGGGTGCTCAGCACGAGGGACTAATGCAGGGACGAACGAAAGCCAGGGAACCTGTGTTACCGTTCGCGTGTGGTTAACCTTATTCTCCACATTGATATACTTTCCCTTATTTCGTATACCTGATGGAGGATTTCCAGCTGACCGTTAGTACAGTAACCAAGCATGTACTCTCGTCAGGCCTCGAGTAGGTTCAATCGTCTGTTCACCAAGTTCACCAAAAATAAGATTAAAACAGGGTTTCCTCTCTTCAACCTGTTCGATATTTTGAGGTTGATTGATTCCCACAATTCCATGCTATCCTGCTCACAAGCTTTTTCGTAGTTGCATTGTATTGACGTTCAACGGGAACCAAAAACAGTATGGTTCCTCCATCTTCATATGCGCAGCCTGCTGCTAATTAAAAAACTAAAGAATCGTTGCATGCGTTCCAGAGATATCGTGCTCTTAATCAGGTATCACACCGTCATATGCACACACACACACACACAACACACACACACACACACACACACACACACACGCACACGCACACGCACACACACACACACACTCACATTCACAGACGTACACTATGGATTTCGTTACGTCTCAGCAAAGGATAAAACATATTCAGTATATTGAGAGTAGCCAGAATATACACAAAACATCAATACGTCAACATGTACTTCGCGGCGCTTCAATACCTAGCGCGTATTGAATATCGTAACAGATATAATCTGATGAAGAGCTCACTCCGAAAAAAAGAATGAATCGTTTGTATGAGAAGTCCATCTCCCTCGTTCACAAGGACCTTCAACATTGAGTTTCTCACAATGATTACAGAGTGAAGTAATCTGGCCTCTTTTTTCTCCTTTTTCACTTCAAGTGTTCAGTTCCATAAGTGGCATTTCCGAGGGGGTCCTCACATATTATACGTGTAGACCAGCTTTATTACCGCATTAGATAGATTAATGTGTGTTGTAATTCGCAGTCTTCTTCCAAATATACGTTAATCCATCAGTTGCTCCTCTTGGTTTTATCGTCATCTCGGGTGGTATTGGATGTTATAATTACCTCCGGGTAAATTATACCAGTAGCCGAGTTTTGTTATCGCTGTAATAGTTGTAGTTCAAGTGGCCGTAACTGCGCCATTTGTACACACCGGCATTCTCTTATCAGCACGTGATAACTATCAGGATCTTTGTCCCCCCCCCCCCCCCCACGGTCAGGCGTGCGAAGTCATGTCACGGTGATAACTTAAGCTGTCATAACCTGAAACAAGATAAGACAAGTAGGAAGAGCATGTAAAGATTCCAAATGCTCAAAAAAAGGGCTATTAATTGTATGTCGCTTATTTGTCATCTCTATGTGCAAAGTAAACGACATGTGTGGTGTTATTCGAATTTGGAGGATTGTTTGTTATTATTTTATGTAATATTTATGTCATCGAGAGCACATGGTACGGCACAGGTGACCCATTCAAGTTGCTGCTAACTCCCACATTGCACAAAGGTACAGAGGTGGAGGTTGTACATCAGGGCGTAACCCAGTTTGGATATCATTTTGAAACAGTCAGGTAATCTGATTATTGATGGTTCCAAACAATTTCTTTGGTTGAATTAACTCGGACCAAAGAAGGAATTGTCGGAAGTTTATTCGTCCGGTTGAGAACACTGCACGAGACGATAGGCTAAATTCTCGTGTTTGAAGTTGATCAAAATTAGTAATTTCGATGATATCACTAGTGACATACTCGGAACGATTTATTGGGAGTATCTTCGAAGACAAATATCTGGGGTGCTGAATTCGGTATTAGGTAATATTTATTGACTTGTCGCAATTTTTATCCACTTCATTTCTAGTTCATGCATACATAGTTTACTTTACAAGACATCTGACGTCGATATTTATGTCTTTGTGATACACTACTATGGTATATACTATAGCTGACCGTTGGCAATTGTAACAGGCCAGTATGAGCTTCCACATCACTATACTTGTAATACCTATATATCTAGGCTGTTTCTTTTTAGTCATCGGCCATCAAGAATGTCTTGCTAAGGCTATGCGATGCATATTCCTCAAAAGTAACTTGCTTGCAGGTTATAGTGTACTGTCGAGAATGGCAATACTAACAATGAGCATTTGTACTCTTCCCAGTATATGTTTAGTTTTACCAGTATGCGTTTAGTACCCCGGCCCGTATTAAGTGTTCAGTTAAGGTGTTAACTATGCTACCAAGGTGAATGCTGTCTGACTGAAAAAAACTGGGAAGTTACTCAAGATCTATCTCAACAGTATCTATGATTTCTGTGTGCTTTTCTCTACCGTGGGTTGTACGAATTAGGTCCAATCGGTCGTGATCGACTGCATTTTCCAGTATGACGCGGAAGATGGAATGACATGGAATGACATGTTACGTTTTTGTAATGCGTACTGAAATGATGCCATTTATACTTGTGTACATAGTGACACGGAAGTTCCCCTGAGTGTATTAACTACCATTGGGAAACCAAAGTAACAAAGAATTGAATTTATTCGCTAGCACGAGCAAGTTAATCTTAGCGCCATTTGATCGTGCAAAACTTTCACTCGGGAAGACTTGCTTCGAGCTGCATAAAAAACTACCACGGTCTCACACAAGTTTCTGATTCTGGACAGCATTGTACAGCATCGGAGTGATTTGTTCCAGTCCTGATACAAGTAGGATTACATGGTTTGGCGACAGGTGGCCCATATGTCCACACTCTACGCTCTCTACATCACCCTACTTCCCCCTATGCCACAAGAACTTACAAATTATAATAATAAGCAAAGGACACTGTAATATGTTGTAATAAGTTGAATTTCTAGTATTTGTGCGTGGTTGATCAAGAGAACCAGTTCCAGTAACTTCTACCTGTGTGTTGTTCTCGGAAAGATAAAAGGTCGGAGCAAAGATTGTTTTACGAACCTGTATTGCCAGTGTAGCTGCAACACCGATCAGTTTATATTTGTCACTCTCTGCGTTGATGCGGAATAAAGCATACTTGGCATAGTATGGCGAATGACCTGTGTTGACCATGTCGATACGTAGTTCATATTCTCCCTGGTTCGTCAGACAAAACAATCGTTCGTTTCCGATCCAGAATCCTTCCGAATAAGTGCCAAATACAGTTTTGTATGTCTGCCAGTTTTGGTCAAACTCGAATCGTGATGGAATTTGTACGCAGCGCTGGATGACCTATGGGAATGGAGCAGAAAGGAGACCTATTGACAAACTCTTGTTAATAGAGGGATATCCTGAGAATATTCCCAGGTATGATAATTATCTCACACTGGGTGTTAAAGTAACAACCTTATTAACGAATTCCATTAGTGGCATCTTCTCTAATGAGTCTAACACACTGCAGACTCAAGTGATGGGCTGAATTTTTCGTGGAAGCGGTGTTCCTCCCTTCTGCTGTTAAAACTAATAATGAATCAATACTCACTGTCCAACCACCACCGTCAATAGTCATGTTACAGTAGACATCGAATGCCCCATCAGTCCAGTCAGATGGAGGTATAAGAGTTACATCCACTCTGTGACCCCAGATGTTTTGACGTCGTAACAGGCTCTGTTGATTGCGGGTATTGTTGCATGTTAGGCCATCCCCTTCATAGCCCTCATTACAGTAGCAGTTCCTGACGCCGCCCTCTACTTTTACTTGTTGCGTGTGGTACATGACTGATGCAAGCATGTCAATACACCGGAAGTACACGTGCATCTCTCAGAGCAATCTGACGTTACGTGAGGAGGCAACTTCCTGTAAGAGGACCTGAAGATAAAAACTAGTCTAATTGGGGAATATTATTTGGCCATTGGCTCTTGACCAACGGTCGACGGATATGCAGAGGAACAGCGCTACATTCACTATTTTCATCACCTTAGCTGGACATATATATCCAGAAATATTGATAATTTCATAATACAGTGTGGAGCTAGTGAATGATTGCGCGGGTGGACAGTGTGGAGGTGGATAGGGGGTGAGCAGTGAGCTACATAACATGCTTCAAATAAGTTACTTACAACTATGACCCCATATCCGCGTTTATAACAGCCGCAATCTCTTGTCTAACAAGAGTTGGCCTCCGTTCATAGATAGTTAGGAGGGCAGATAAGATACCACGTCTGGTGGGTGTCACCACAGTCACTGGAACAGTCCACGGAACCACTGGGATCAGCGCATGTAGCAATGCATCTGTTGCAATTACCAGGAATCATGTTGGCTGGGCACCACGTTATAGCAGCCTCTGAAAAAACACGACGGATAACGAATAGAATACTTGTGGCAATGTAGCTCCCGTCTGGCGCCTGAAAAACAACGGTATAGCATACTCAATCCAATGGGATGGACAGACAACCCCGGCCACTCAAACACATATAGGCGTTCATCGGGCTTTGTAACCGTGGCCTGGTCGAGGAAAATCGGGGAGCCTTCTTGGCGGTCGATAAAATCAATCGCCACACAGAGTTGCTGTCAACTTGTCGTCACGGTATGCGACCCCCGGATCGATCCAAAAAGAGTATATATATATATATATATATCTATATATATATATATACTATATATATATATATATATATAGATATAATATATATATAATATTATATATATATATATAATATATATATATATATATATAATATATATATATATATATGTATATGTTTATATATATATGCAGTGACTACTTCTGTGGTCACTGCACTGACGAAGGACTAGTATTGTCCGAAAGCTCTGCATCCAAAACATATCGGCTGTTTTACTCACATTTTTCCTAGCTCAATCGCTATTTCGCATCTCATTCGAGATCCAGCCATCATTTACGTAGCATTGTGTTTTACAGTTTTTGCCTCTTGTCTATATATATATATATATATATACACACACACACACATATATATATATATATATATATATATAATATATATTATATATATATATATATATAATATTATATATATATATATATATAATATATATATATATATATATAGATATATATATATATAGATATATATATCTATATATATATATATATATATATCTATATATATATATATATATATATATCTCTATATATATATATATGGAAAAACCTACCCAGAGTTTCCGAGTGTTGACCAATACTACGAGACTGTAGTCGCCAAATTCGTCGATGATCTTGAAGCTGTTATAGGAGATGTATCCCGTCAGCCCTGATTCCGTTTGGATTTCAACGCGGAGTTGATACTTCTTTTGATTGGTGAGATGTGACATTTTTGGTTTTGCCCAACAAATAATTGCCTCTGGTGAATCCAAAGCCATTTCGATACTCGGCCCAGCTGCGATTGAAATCGATCAAACCATCGAGTCGACGCTGGATAACCTGAAGCAATAGGAATGAAAACAACATATAGACTTTCAAGTACGATATAACTAAGGAAGGTTAACAGTACGTTGTTTGCATAAAACGAACACATATCGGTATACCTGTCAACCAGTGCTGAAAGATGATACGTGTCGCGCACGGAATTGTCTCCATACCGTATGTAGTAACCCCTCATTATTATCGTTATTATTATAAACCCCTTCTCAGGAAAGTCCTCCGCCAAGACAGTCCGAACAGAACACTGTCCAAATTAATTAACTTCCTGATTGAATGTCCATCGAACAAGGTATAATTTAGACATAATGTTCACATATGGCAGTGCAAGGGGAATATTGTTCATGCATTTAATGATACTAACCACGAGCTATCGTCTTGTGTGATATGGTAGAAACGAATTGATGTGACCTAATGCGTTTCTGAAAATGTACTGGAGTTAGTAAGCTTACTGCAGTACTACATTCATTTATAATAAGTCACACAGTTTACGCTCCAGTACGGTCATTTAGCTCAATATATCAAATCTAAATTGAAAAGGTTCAATGGTGAAAAAGCATTGAATGATACATTAGCACATGTGGTATATATTCCACTTGCGGTTCTAGAGAGTTCTAAACTAAACCAAATGCTAAATGCGATCGTTAAACCTATTCGACTCCCGAATTAGGATACTTACCGTCCATTCACCAGAGCAGAACACTCAAAACGTTACGTCGTACCCCTCGGGTTGAATTAGTTGGGGGCCTGTACTGTCTTGAGAAGAACATTGGTCGTGGCTTTCTTCACAATCTTTGGGATATGGCTGATCCTGGTAGTAGAAGTACGATGAACCTAGAAACAAATGAACATGACTTCATTACATGAAACACACAGGGTGTCTGCCATACATGTTGTCAAATTACAGTAATTTATATTGAAGTTGAAGGACACCGTTTGGACAACTGCAAGGTGCCTTACTCATATTCTACCACCAACATCCCACTCACTCCCTCACTCACTCATCCATGGGAGCGCAAGGCTCCTAGTCGCATCCACTTGCCTGATCACTCCCGGGCAAGCGACCATTCCCGTGCCTGGCCAAAACTCCTCCACCCCAACTCTATGAGGAACCGAAATACCTGGTCGCTACGAACCAATTCCAACAGGATGTTACACAAGACACGGTGGGCCTGATCGTCTGGCGGGAGGCGCGCTATGTGGCCCCAAGAGATGCAGTTGACAATCACGAATCAGGGGTAGCTAACCCTTCACTATCCCCGTCTCCAGAAGAGCCCTGCATTGTTACATATCCTGCCAGCGGTAACTAAAATCACCATGTGCGGATATGCCAGCTGCTGAACAGGTATCTACAATGACAAGGACACTTCCAACCAACAGAACAAACGATGTCAAAGCGGCACTCTATCAGCCTCTTCTCTCTCTTCCTTCTTATCACAAGTACTGTGCATAGGTTACAGTATAGAGAACAGTGTGTCTCCGATCCACCCCCTCTTATTCATCTAGCCATACCACTAAGAAAAAATATCCTAATCGTGCAGTTCTAAGCAATTTGTTCAAATTCCAGCCCGCTGTGAATAATATATTCTCTGATTAACATGCGACAAAGGGGGGGGGGGGGGAAACTTTTGAGAAACGTTTCGCGACAATTTGGAACACCTTCGTGTTGATTTGCCTCAAGCATCTAGGAATGCTAAGCATAGTCTCATTAGGAGTACTCTCAAAACAAAGTAGTCTACAATGCACCCGAAAAATTAGGTAAAATTGACCGAACTTGGTCAAATCTGGACTATAAGTTATCATTTCCTGACCCAAGTATTCGTTAGATGGTTTGCCTACATTAAGTTCGGTGCATGTTGATTCATTACTACACCAACACATAACACATTCGTCCCCTCAAAATGACATTCGCACTCGCTGATTACATAAATTCCCGGTGAGATAATGTACAACTTGAATGGATTAATATACAGGACCAAAACAGAGATTGAGAAAAGGCAAAATAAGGAAGATTCCTGAAACTAGCAAACGGTGTCGATAGTTGTTTTAATTACTAGATACCTCACCCTGATTGAACAGCTGAACTGTCCAGTGTTACCTGAAAAAAAGTATTATCAAGGAAATAATAAATAACTGAAACTGTCTAGTGTTACCTGTAAAAAAGTATATTAAAAAAAGTAGAATGAGGGTTAAAAATGGGAAGGTTAAGACGAAACGTTTACTTACCATTGCTAGAATCACTGAGTTCATTCAAGTTTCGTACAAATCACTACATGACTGCTGATTTACTTCCTGGGTGTATGTTTGCTAGCCTATTAGATTACAGGTCAGCGGACTTGTTATGAGAAATTTGGCAGACATACAAGTTTTTATCAATTCAGCATAAAATGGACATTTACATAATTCCGGAACATCAATAGATCAATAAATGGTTCGTGTGGCGGGAAGGTGTCATGTGATTGAATTTGAATCCCTTTTTTCCAGGTGACATGTCTATCGTCCTATCAGCTGTTTTTCTCTGTATAATGTTATAACTTTCGTAGTCCTGCACTTTCAGAAAAAGAAGACATGACTTGTAACCTGGGACAATTGTTTTAGTAATATGTGTCCTTCCATTAGGTAGGATTTATTAAAACTATGTATAATAGACAAAAAAGGAACTGCAATTCATTACATTCGTGGTATAGAAATTTCACTCAAAATGTGGTTCTCACTTTACATAGCTACATATTTTTTTTTCGATGTGGCATTTGAATAGGAGAATTTGCCTGATTTGATTTTGGTCAACTAAAACTGTCATAATCATTTTACTGAATTCACCAACATGTAAACTGAATATTCATTGCATTGGATGAATCATAAAAGTAATGTATGATGTTTTCGCACCATCTGAAAACAATGTAACATTTGTTACGCATTGACTGACACTAATACTGTTAATAGAATTGCATTACACACCATATTGTTTAACGTTGTTCAAGAGGTAATTCAAGATACCCATAGCCCACATCAGTATCGAACCGGCAATGCTGCCCATCAACACACGTATGAAACACGCATTACCTAATACTGGTTGTGTATTTCAACATTAAAACCAGGTGGAGAACTATAAATTACATCAGTAAACAACTGATGAAGGTGTCTGGTAGCTCTCATCAGACCATACGTGGTACGCCATGGTATCGATCGTTGCGGATTGGCCGAAACGTATTGACTGTGTTAAACATTATTTTAACAACTTCTGATATATAACACATGAATTAAAGATGGATTGTCGTCTGCTAGCGTCCAGTGACGGCGAATTTGCATGACGTCACGACAAAGTATCGTAATGGGTGCTATATGTAAATTTGAAGCGATACTTTTCTACCTTATTATAGATCAATTTTATTTTGTACGAAAAAAGCGTGAAATATACCATTTTTGGTTCAATTTATCTTGAATTTGCTGGGTGGCAGTATATGGTCCGAGATTTATTTCAACTGACGACAATCCATCTTTAACCTTTTTGAGTAGATTGCTGTCAAATGCTCAAATAATGGGATATTTCACACCACCGCACTAATGTATTTTTTATACAGTATAACACTGAACAACAATCACATTGCTTAACAGATGAAATGGTAGTAATTTATTTGAAACACTATATAGAATAGAAGAAGGCCAAAATGAAATCGCATTGGATAATAAGGTTTTTTTTTCAGTATTCTAGCAGGGATTGTATTGGGTTTCAATAACGGTCGCTCTACGTAATAGTACATGAAGGTTATGTAATTTTATACCATTCTTTTCTCTAAGCCTGTGGGCCCATTTGGCGGAGTGCTACGTGTGTCACATACGGTAACAAAACAATTCAGTTTCCGCACAGCTTAATCATATTTGTTCACATATATTCTATGTAATATTTTATTCAATTGCGTTCGTTCTTTTTTAGGGGTTGGAATGTGTGTCAATATAGGTCAGTAAGGGACATTATGTTCAGACCCAGAAAGCGCCGTCATGCCCCGTAAGTTACTCCTTCAGGAAGCCCACAACCTAACTATAAATCCGATAGTCCATAATGCTGTCTTAACTCATCGATTCTCAACAACGACAAAAATTGGCATAACCACCTCTGATGTATAATACAATAACACGGGAAACAATAACCTAGGCTCTGGTCAACACAATAGAGCCAATTAGGGAAATTATTATATTTTTTGTTCATTGTAAACGGAAGTTTACATATATATATAACTCATGAAAATTGTTTTTGCAAATACCAACGAAAACGAAAATCTGACAAGGGAGTTGTGAAAAAAACCCCCCCTCACTCTTCCTCTCTAACCGTCTACGACTGGTTTAAACAATCAATCGTGTCAAGCATTGATATGGAAAACCCGGGGAAATCCCAATAAATCCTTTTGAAAATTGTCTTTTTCATTGTTACGTTTTATAGAAATGAAGCACTTTTGAATTTAACGAAATGGATTGTTAATAGGTAAGCAGTGGCTGACACCAACTCCAATTTTTTTTCTTTTGGTTATGTAATGTAGCGATTTGCGAATGAATAATCAGGGATATATTGAATGATTATGACATTTGAATAATAGTTATATGCTAGTTGATTTGCAGATAAATATATTTCTGTCGTTACTAAGAATTATGGAGCATGTTTCCGATATCTGGAACTCAAGAAAAACTTCTGAAACATTACAGAAAAGGTAGGGTCTATCATACGCAGTAATGTCGCCAGTTCCGCGAAGACCGACGAATTTCCAAAAGCGCGGTCGTACAATATGCGTAGCAGATTCAACTGAAATGAAAAGTTTTATGCGATCCCCCTGCCCAAACGCAAAAATTGTCGCACATACCCTAAAAACGCTCTAAGTCAGAGTTCACCACGTGATATGGAGTAAATAATCTTTTTTTATACGAAATCAAACAACACGGATGGTCTAATGAACGGCTATAGTGTTATGTTCCTTTTGGACTTTTATATGCCCAAACAAGTTCTGCATTGAACGACACCTCTCAGGCATCATATCAAAAAACAATTGTCTTTTTGGGATCAAAAAGGCGTTCAATTAGCTCCGAATTGCACAGAAAAGCTAGTAGAACGGATCATTGTTCAAAAATCAAAAACGAAAGCAGCTGAGCAAATGAGATTACACACTCATTATATACATAGAACTGGTATAGTTTAGATAACTGTCATGAAAAAATGCCGAACTCCATAAAGAAAAAACTACATAATAGGTACAGTGTTTTGTTTTTGGGGGGATCCAGCCATTTTTCAGAAATGTGTCTTTTTTATTCAGCTGAGAACAGGAATGTAAAACATGAAAAATGTCTGCTGTAACAGCCGTACTCGCTTTCATATCAACTTCTGAGAACATATTATTCGAAAAGAGATTTAGAGACAAGAGTAGTTACATTGTTATTTAGTTTTTGTTAGGAACATTGCCATGCTGTATTCAATTGGATTGAAAAGCTGTGAACGAATTGCTGTTGTTATTTATTAGGATCGATTCTGTCTGGCTCAAACACTTTATTGTTGATGATATGCATATCAATGCATTTTTGTCACATTAATCTCCAAAAAGGTAATTTGTTGGTTGCATGGCAATGAACGGCCAAATTATTATCTGTGCCCAATATCCTCAAATCATTCTTTAATTTATAATAATTAAAAATAAATAGTAGTTATTGAATGTTTTCGGACAGTTCCAACTAGGGAATAAAAATAATGTGTGACTGAAAGATGAAGGTAAATATTCAGATAAAAGTGTCGGAGTGATGCAAGTATCCAAAGCGCGAAGAAAACATCGCTGTAAGGAACATTTCTAAATTAATACATTAGTGGCAAAATATTGAATACGGTAACTTTTTACTCACCCCTGAAACACTTTGTTGTGCAGGCGAGCAGACATATCAAGACACGCTTGACGTATGTTCAAGTCCATGGCAAAACTAGCTAGAGTGTAATATCAGCGAGTGATTTCTTTCTGCAGTAACACTTAGAAGGAATGGTGGACTTCGGAAGATCAACACCCAGTGAGAGCAACTGAACCGATGATAAGTCTACTAGTAATAATTACGGAAGCTTACAGGTTCAGTATATATATACGAATTCATTCAGGATAAATCTGTAGTGATTAGTAGACGTGTACTATCACCGATGAAGCACAGTAATTGACTGTGAGGCATACTCTTACTCCGAGCTATTGAACTTCGACCACTAGAGGCTATCCGTTTCCACGTGGCTGTTTCCAGAGAAAATCATTGGTTAAGCATAGGAGCCCTTTCGGCAGACTAAGGGGGACGCAGCACATCCATAGCATGGCATTATCGCACCTTTTTCATGGTTAATAAATCCGGCTGTACCCTTGTCATAATGTGTGGAGTCTGAGAGTCCGAGATATCGACTATGTCAAATGTCACCCGTTACGGATGAAACAATCACCCGGCTATACTGATCGAAGCGCTTGGTTCACTGACAGGAATTCGTCGGTAAGGGTTTCGGGTAACCAAGTTAGTGAACAATGGACAACTTCACTGCCTCGGAGCACTCTGCTGCCGTATATTTTTACTGTATGCGGACGTTCTTGAACGAAGTTATACTACAGGCGCCATCTGCTTACATAAAGGGAAACATAATTAGGCATGTCGAGCAAGAAATCGGCATGTCAGAAAATATCATCCGGGTAGCCGTTGCCGAAAAAATTGAAAACTATCAAACAGTCAGAAATATTATATAATATACGGCCCGGTGTACTGGCAATACGCAAGGGAATACAAAATATTTCCTGGTGTCCCAGCACGGTGGAAATAGTGATAATTCGAATCAGTGAGTGTGTGTGCTTGCAATCTGAAAATATAATAATTCTTACTAAAATTGCAAGGGAAGGTTGCTGCTCTCTAAATGAAGGCCGGTGTGGTTAGGTCTGAACACGAGGTGAATATCGAAATCTCTGGACTGGATACTGGCAGCCCTGTTTGTTTCTCCTGCGTAACGTTTATATAGGCAAATGGTCATGTAAAACAGATTCCATTCAAACTATCACAAGTGAAAGGAGGACAAGTCAGATCCATAAACCACAAATTTGGCAGTTCAAGAGTTGCCTCAGTTGATGTATTTCAATTGGATTTTTGATATTGTGGGCATGAGGACATAACAGGGTAGCGGTTTGAAGGCTGCCCGTAGACTCTACACATTCAATGTTGTTTTGAATTCTTTTGACAGTTTTGTGACTAATTTGTAAGCTTTGATTCGGATCCCATCTATACTTCCCTCGTTACAAAGCGTTTCAAAAAGTGCTCTTCTTTCACAGTAATTGGTATTACAGAGAATTCTGTGCCCCCCCCCCCCCTCCTCATTTTGCTATAGCTGATTGCGCGTTATCGGCTCAGTCGCATCTGCTGAAATGCGGTATGGAGTTCTTGGCGTCATAATGTATGATTAGAAAGTACCCCGGAGTCGGATTCCTATTCTATGGCCATTGGCCTTCTATTTGCGAGGCAACCTTTGCTTATTGTATATGCCCTATATATGAATGCTCGGTATCGCCTTCCCTAACCGCTAGTAACTTCATAACTTTCAGAGAAGTTGAACTGTACCCATGAAAAGCTTCAATCTTCCTTCGGACATAAACTGTTCAATGAGCTCTCTGTGGGCAGTCAAATTTTTTGATGTGAATATGACCTTGACTTTTCAGTTCAGTTTTTTTATTCCTTGACGAAGTCAGAGGACTCTGTGTCGTTCCATGTCAGAATATCTTATGTATGTAGGTGATGCCTTAGCTCGTTGACACAATAACTCTAACCTTAAACCTGGGTGGATAAAGCTCATCCTTAGTATGTGTGCTCTCCATGACGCGTACAATGGATCCCTATTCTTTGAGGTTAGGTCAAAAGGCAGGAGAGGTCAGAATGGAAATCCGTTAATGAAGATGAGTTCCATGCTGGTCCCAATCAAGTTGAAGAAATTCGATTGTAGTTTTTGGTATGTGGAGTACATTAACCCCAATGTTCTTAGTGGGCAGACCAATCATTTTTTGTGAACAATAGGAAATGGTGAAAAAATTTTATACTAATATTAGCAACCGACTAATTCAAACCCACTCGGAACGGAGATAATTTAGTGTGTAGCTTTTTTAACAATAGAGCAGAACCCTATGTTTTCGTCAAGAGGTCATTTTCCTGAGAAAATGCCACAAGTTGCCCATAATGAGCAAGTGCAATCACCTTCATTTGGTCTGGAAATCGGTTATCAGAAATAAGTCAAGGAATCACTAGGCCAAATTGAAAGGATTCAGCGCCAACTGCCAAACAAGTGGAAATGGACTGTGGTTTCTAAAATGAGCATGAAACCCTGTCAATAACAGCTGTAGAGTGATCGAATATGATCGCATTGAACGAACCTAGAGTGGTGAACTGCTCGCTCGAATGATTTGTCCTTACAGTATACAGACCTATCTAGTAATTCTCCATCCGATTTTTGAATAAACATTTTTTGACAGTTTCATCAATCATCTTCCAACTGGGGTGCAGAAGGCAGTGACAAGAGGGATGGTTCTACTGAGCTGTTCACACAACGATGTGGCAGAACCAGACCAACTGAGTATTCCCTTCAAGATTTAACCTCGGGACCATGCTTGATCGTATTGTTTGAACTGACAGAGATATGGATAAACCACTCTTGACTGTTGATCACCGTGTATCCTCTCATTATACTGCTTTTTTGATGACGATTACCTCACACAAATGCTAATTCGGACCTGAATTTCTCAGTGGCTCTACATTGGCCTAATTCTTCTTGTGATACGTCAAAAAAAAGATTTAAAGAATTCCTCGATGCAATCCATCCAATTCAATTTATTTGTGCTTGGTTTTTCAAAACTGTCGATTTTTGTTGACTTTGCTTCTATCAACTAAACTACAAAGTTCTGAATATCACCATAAACTTTCCTAATCAATTTCAAAATTCCCATATCTGTATTTCCCTAATTTTGCCCTACAATTTATTTATATGCGCCTGTGAATGAATCTTCCTAATTGACGTAAATCCTTTTAAATTGGGCTTGAATTCTTCAACAATTCCTTGAAACAGGAAAGGACAAGCACAAGGAAATGTCGACAGGACCCGATATCAAGGAACCAAATTAGGAGGTTGAAATTTTTATACTTGTGTGCGTGCGGGGTAAATCGCCAATGTCTATATCTATGCAGACATACTGTTGTGGACCTCAAAGAAGCACATTACAACATCAGATCATGTCCATTTCACTGCCTCCAGTGACTTTGAATGACCTACTGTTGTTCAAGACCAACAGTTAGTCCACATGCTCCTGGTTTCGTTCAAATCAGTTCAAAAAATCGCAACTAAACCCACCGGTTCGGGATTTTTTAAATCACACAAATCGTTTCCGGCACCAACTTTTGTCCCCAACGGCAAATAGAGGGCAGCAGACATACATAATGCCTCTTTTCGAGCCCATCTGCGATTTTCTATTAGGGCGGACAACTACCTAATTTCGGATCAATCGAAAAAAGTGTGGACCGTTATTGGGCTAAACGCCTAAGTGTCCCGACACAGCGGCGGAGACGGCGGTTGCGGGGAGCGGTGGAACACTTCCCTAGAAGCATATATCCTCGAACATTTACAGTGTTGCTGAAATATTAACTGACATTATGCCCTACCGGGTCGAGCCCTCTTTGCAAACGTTGATCAGTTTCGATAATATGAACACCTGATCAAGCAAGTGGCAATTCTCCTTGGGCAAGTCATAATGTTGTCATTGATGAGTTCTATTAGTATATAGCGTTTCGAGCCTCCTCGGATCTCTAATTTCTAATATGCAATGTCATCCACATAAGAAATCCTGAACTATTGTGGGCTTTTTTATTTTTTTATGAAGGTCTTCATGTGTTATGAAAGATGAAGATAAGTGCACTAACACTTGGTGGGGTTTTAATGGGATTCGATCGGATGATTACCTCTGTGTTGCGTCACAGTGGAGAATGATCAGATGTGAAACCTTTGCAATTACACTGTCTGCTGTGTACAGTGAGCCCTGGATGGCCGAGATTTACAGCTGACTCTTGTAATTTTTCTGCAAGATATTTCCTAACAATTCCGACTGTAATACGTATCGACTAGTCAAAGTACCCCCCCCGCACTACGTGTTTTTCTCGGTATGATCTCGACGACTGTAAATAATATTGGTTGGCGAACGTCCAATGAGGGATAATCGACTTACTGATCTTTTCCCCGACATTGTGGCACTCTGTCCAATTATCATATGCGACGGAGGATGATATTTAGGCATTTTCAATCAACCTTCCACTCATAGTAATATATCGTCCCAGGAACCAGTTATCATATCCGTTACTAGGATCCTCAATCACCACGAACAGACAGAGCAGCCGTTATATTATCCTCTACGTCAAACAGACGAGCCCTAGACGGTGGTCTGACTTCATTAGCCTGGATTATTTTATTTTAATCTCAATATGACTACCAAACGAATGAAGGGTTAGGAGACTCCGTTTCCAAATAAAATGCCTAATGAGAATGGTTTTTGCGTTGATTTAAGATATTTTATCGTACATAATCGACACCTACGTGAAATAAGATGCGGCACAACATAAGATTCTTTGATGATCGGTCAATGTTTGGACCAATCGAACCCCACCAGAGCATGTATATTGAACGTATCCATGCCGAATAAAAGACCTTCCTCATTTTAAGATGTTTACACCCCTCTCGAGATCGGCTGGAGTGAGGCTGAGATTGATAGATGATTAAATGAAGGTTGAAGTTACCACGCAATGCACTCATGCAGCCAGTTCCTTAAACGAAATTCATCGGCCCTCGTCGTACAATGGGACTATTCTTCTGAGGACGCTCTCCGCACATGTCAACATTTTTCAGTAACGTAGAGACACACAGTTCGTATAGTTGTGCTGAGCGGGCGAAAACCATCATTTAAATGCAGTATTGTTAACGGACTTCATCAAGTAACCGTGGATATCGACAATCTTCGATGGCGCCGTCTCTGGTTCTGCTCCTATGTCTATTTACAGGAGGAATTATCGTGATGACTATGGCCGCTCGTAATTAGTTAGTAGTTCCGCCGCAATAGTAGAGTCGCGCTTTTTATTTTCGATTGGTTAGTGGAATTGTATTGTAATATTATGTCCTTCGTTAGGGATGGGTTACTATTAGGGATCACGAACGAGACAGTGTGCATTGATCAAAGGGTATAAATATACATTTATTTTAGATCAACATCAGCCAGTTCGAGTTGCGTTTACATGAATGATAATGATATTGTGTCAAAGGTCATGCGGGAACGATGGCAGTTCGACGTTGATCGTACAGTGTGCAGACGATCTTCGACCTCCCTTGCCGAAAATTACGGATTTTTTAACCAAACTTTACAGACTTTCCTCGTACTTATCACAATAACATTCGAAAACATGAGAACAATTGGTTGCGTTTTCGAATAGTGATGACAGTTTAAAAATCCTCGTCCATTCCCTCCGAGCTGTTCAGTATTGAGCATGCGCACTCACAACTACGAACTGGCTTATTAACAGATGGAAAGAAACTGGATACATGGGAACCTATTGAATGCTTTGTCAACGAAGGACATATAATGAGATAGAATGTTAACAGCTTTCAACAGAAGACAAGTTTCTGTTAGAGAAAAATGCATGCAGTCCTTTGCTTCCATGACTGACGAGAATGTACCGTTTTGGCGTTAACGGGTGTAAATTACGTGGATAGGCGTGTAGAATCTTTCATGTGGATCCATGGTATGCCCCTGAATAAGTCTCCAAGTCCTCTCTCCCGGCGATATGTCGTCCTAGACATAGGCCTTAACATTATTGGTGTCATGGCACACGTCCAGTAACCTGTACCTTACCTTCTGATATGAAGACCCACTTAAGAGTGCAATATTAGGTCTTTCGATTGTTTACATAGTCCGTACCCCAGATTTTTGCCTTCTAATACAAAATTTTTCGATTACTTTCCCACACAGGTGAAGTTTGCTACAGGAAAACCGCCGTCGACAGCAAAACCCTGTACTGACATGACTGACTGGGTGCGCTGGAAATACTGACGACGACCGCATCGCAACTCAATGAGGACGATTCTCTCTTTCGGTTAGTACGCCCATAGTAGCCTACATATAACCTCGTGAATAGCTAGTAAGCTTGAGGAAACACTATGGAGTTTGAAGAAAATGAACGACAGATACATGCGCGCACACACACGCACGCTCACACACCCACCCACACACCAACACACACCACACACACACACACACACAACACACACACACATATATCGATTCGCTTCTTTTGTTTGACTGCTCATCACTAGTGAAATATCTGACTTTGATGGGCTGGTAGCTGCTTCTTTTTGGTTCTAATACCTGTAACCCGGGCGGGTCGATCCGTTCTGATAGTGGGGGGACACCTTGATTGCAAATGACAATCTAAGAAGCGGAGCGCACCATTGGTTGGCGCGAAGCGGCCAAGAAATTTTCAGCTTTCACAACCCCTCCAGAATCGCCGGAACGCACTTGCCAGGTTCGTGAACCCTCTACATGTGGAATTTGAGTAAGAGACAGACATAAAAGTTTCATTGTGCATACTGTGATGATATTACCGCATATTCACACATGGTATCTTTTATTACCTTTTCTACTCTGTGGCTTGTTTGCGTGGGATCCAGGGGTCTACCCAACGGTCCCTGGTGGGATCGGAGAGAAAACCCTACTCGTACGGGGCATTCCAATTCCAAGTCAGTCACCCAATTCAGTCACCTGATCCTCCAGAGCGCGCGAAGCGCGCGAAAAACTTTTTGCATGTTTTCCAGGCATTTTTTCACTTTTGTGCCTTTTTCCTTCCCACTTTTCCTTCCACGAATTTTTGCCCGAATTTCTCATCTCAGGAAAATTGTCCAGATCTTCCCCTGTGATCTTTTCCAACGTGATTATTGTTTGGTTAACACAAATTGAATCAGTTTTTTAAAAACGATCATCAAATTTGGATTATCACTGTGAACCACCGCACACGCCGCTATAATACAATGACTCATGTGCACGGTACACGTTCACAGGTTCCGTAGATTGGGGCAACTTACCCAGACTCAAAAGTTTAGTGGATTCATTGCAGTTTATTGCATAACCGACTTAAATTAGTACTACTGATGCTTGCGCAAATCCGGCCACCAAATTCACAAAAAAAAAAACTCCATTTTTACTTTGCCAATCCCATTATTTCTCCGATTTGGGTATTTTTCGTTCGTGTTTTCAATCTCATCGATTATCCTGCACCCGGCCCGACCCAGTCTCGAATATTATAACTGATTTTGGCCCATAAGTTGGTTCTGTACGGCATCCGTGATATACTTACCCATCGTACTATATTGGGCATAGATTTACAGTGTCACCTAACTTGGGGTGAAAAATAAATGATTTGCCGATTAGCGATAGCGGGTGTACCTGCTAGGACTATTTCCAAGGGTGCAGTCTCTGTGGGGTCGTGAATCCCCAACTTTTTGGAAGTCCTCCGTACATATGTGTTTTAACTCCTTGACCCACCCGGACCCTCAACTTTCAGCCGTAGAATTGCGCCCTACTATTAAGCAAAGCCAATGTGATGCAGTGCAAGCTTGGTTGGAGCACATCAATGAACAATTTGGTCCTCAGGCAATCGTAGCGACTGCAGGATAATGAATTTGAAAGAAGAAAGAATGCTGATGAGCTGGCATAGGCGCACGGGACCCATCTGCATTTGGGGCAGACCTGTTTTGCCTTAAATGTTTAAAGTAGAACGACAGCAATAGATTCCCGCGCATGTTTTTCCGGCATCATTTGATTGAAATTCAGCCGGTCAGCAGACATTTTGGGCATTTCCTTCATCTTTTGCCTTTCTTTCCTGTCCAAATTTTAACCACCCGAATATTTGTCATTTTTTGCCCGAATTTTCATCTCAAGAATAACTGCGCTCTTCAAAGGGCTATACGCATTTGGAAGTCTGTGCCAGAAGTCAAAGCAGTTTGGGTTTACAATTATAAATTGTGAACTAACTATGTACCTAGTTACTCTTGCCAGGCTGGGCGTAACTCAAAAATTGATTTATTAGGTGAAGGTATTCGCCATGCGAAATTATTAAGTGCCTGTGATTTATGTTGCAAAACGAAAGTAAAACTTTCTTCTACGTTCTAGATTATGTTTCACTCTGTTAGCAGCAGTGACGTTAGTCATTTCTGATTAGGCGAGGCGAGGGGTGACATTTCTAGGGGGCCCTGTGAGAGGGGTCTCACGGGTTTGCCCGTCCCTTTGAAAAGTTTTTGGCTTTAGGTCAAATCATGCTCTAAAATGTGATTTTGTTGTGCCACAAAGTCTGACCACCAAGTGCAGTAAGTTCTCTTCTTTTTTGTTCTTGGCCTGAAGCCTACCTTCCATGGGACCACCTCAGTTGGGGTCTGAGGAGATAAAGGCTTGGAAGCAACTATTTAGCCCATTCTGGAGAACCAAGGTTACAAATTTTCATTTTGCCTCGTACCCGTTCTTTCAGGTGAAAAATTGACTGGAATATCACAAAGTTGGTCGAATTTTGGGTTGCAATCCAAGGTAGAACACACAAAATCAAAAGGTGGCCAGTTTCGCAGCGGTTTCTGCCGATATGCCTATATCTTGCTTCAACTTCCCATAATTGTTTGGAGGCATCTGACTCCCCATCATCCTCGTATGCCATTGCCGCTTTGCGTGTTATAATCAATGGCACCATTTTCATTGTAATCTACCTTTGTTTTGGTTTGTTTATTTAAAAGAATAATTTCATCACTTATGTTTCTGAGTGAGAAAAACTTGCATAAAACTTCATATCGCCAGAATATGCCTTCAACATCATGCGCTCACGACACTAAATAAACAACAGATACAGGTTGTCTGCGCGCAGCGCGTGGACGAAATTTTTGACAATTCATGTTCGGAATAAGAGGCTACTGTGGTCTTTGAGGCTGCTTTCTCAATATTTTTCAAATCCACACAGAACACTTAACGAATACGTGTGTAAACGGCTTTCGTCTTCATCGTCTTCATCGGGGAATCAAAAATGGGGCAGGGGGGGGGGGGATTTGATATGATTCCCCCCCACTTCGAACAGTGGGGGGGGGACGTGTCCCCTTTCCCCCCCCCCCACCAGGATCGACGCCTGCCCTGTACCATGCACTGTTCGCCATATATGGACTTTTTTTGGAGATGCTGTATTCAGTTTTTTCGTACTGTAATGACAACTTAACAAATTTTTAGGAACGCACGGATTTATATACTATGATTATAGCAAGAAACTCATATTACCTCTTTTTCAATCCATACATATTCATATAATGTGACATCTAGATAAACTGTTTGGATTTACGAAGATGTCTTTGAAAAACATCAGTGTTTGGAGCAATCTCTTTCAATTCTGTGGTTACGAAAGTCTGAAAACCGCAGGAAGTTGTTTTTATACGTTCATGCCCACCGTCATGACGTTTAAAAAAGTTCTTCTTCAAAACACACGCCATCCCTGCGAATGAGCAACTGGCGGAGTATTCATGGATGTGAATTTTTTCATTCATTCTCAAGGCTAATAAAGGCTAAAAATAATATGGAGTAGGGCATCCTTTTAGCCCCGTCTTGTTCCAAATCGAGAGAGGCATTGCTCACAAGGACGGTCGTCTCATTATCACAGATATTACAATTAACGATTACATATGAACATACATACATGTTATACTACGGCCCAAATTTGAACTCGTTGATAACTCGCTGCTAATTTTGAAGTCTCCACTTGTACATCCCTTATCGGGGGGGGGGGGGGAGGGAATATATTTTGGTTTTCAATTTATACCTCGATAAAGAAGATGGAATAAAACTCACAAACTTCAGGTATAATGCTCGTACAAAGGTTTTGAATTCAATAAAAATTTCCATCTTAGTAGATATTTGGCGTGAACTGAACCCCCAAAACGTTCGCAGAGTGAAAATAACATCTATTGCAGGTTGGACTCCTTTCATTGTTCAAGGCACATTTTACATATCGTAGATTAAATAAAAATAACTGACAAACTAACTAAAAGTAACTCTGACCACTCCAGCATCTATTGTTGAATTTGGGTCAAACGAGGCCGTGGGTATCGGAAACTAATTCCTCTCTCTTGCTGATCTATATAGATCTTATGGGTTCTACTAATTCAGATACTGTTAACAGCGAACTTCCTGCCCCGAGAATTCTCTGACATTCGCCCCTGTCATCCTCCACCACAGAATGGGTGAAGCAAGAAGAGAGGCTGTTACCATTGATGATGTTAAACTTCATGGTGTTGTAATCTGGTTATTGTTGGTGCAACTTTGAGAAATACAATGTACTGAAATCATCTTTCAAAATGGAGAAAATGTGAGTCACAGAATCATATAGAAATATGATTGTGAATATTGCAAAACATTTTTTCTAAAAAACTATACATTTACTCTAGTTGGGTCTAATATTCTGCCACTTTTTTTTGAGAATATTGACCACGTGACATTGAACGTTATTATAGTATTATGTGAAAGTAAACTGCGTATTGAGAGTAGAGAGGCGGTGTTTCAACCGCCAAATAACAAAACACCTGGCTGTCACGGCTTGACAATTGAGTTATATGAAGCTTGTGGGACGAAATTGGTTCTAATTTAGTGAAACCTCCTCATTATGCGTTCGCTAATGTATCTTTCTGTGAGCTAAGGAAGCGTGATTTCCCTTTTGCCAAAACCTAAAGAAGACCGTCGCTATTTGGCCAACAGCTGGCGATCAATTATCTTCTTAACACGATTACAAAATCGGTGCCAAATGTCTTGCGAATAGACATCGTGTTTAGAAACTCTTTTTACCCCTAGCCAAACGAGTTATATATAGAGTATTATAAAGGGCGTTACATCAGTGATAATATAAGGCGCATTCTGGACAGATCCATCATTGTGATATCAATAATTTGAGGAGTCCTTGATTCCCTTGCTTAAAAAAAAAAAAAAAAAACCTTCGACTGCTTGGATTGGAATTTCATTTATCACTTCACAATTTCAATTTTGGTCCAAATCTAATTACCTTTTTTTCCACAGAATTATCATCTTGTCCTCATTCGCCCCACAGTGCATCAGAATTTATAATCAGAATTATAATCGCTAGTGTTCTTGCCCTTTGGTGCAACCTCTAGTAATTTTACACATTCGCACCTTGCCATTGTTTACGCTCACAGTGTCATCGTTTTACGTGTGTAGTTGTTCATTCTTGTTTTGTATTTCAATGTTAATCGATCTTATTCTGTTTACAAGGATTTAATAACCTCTGTGCCGGGGGTAATAAAGTGAATCTTATCTTATCTTATCTTGTTTAATCTGAGCTAATTTAAATATGAATGGTATTGTTTTTTCAGAATACGGAAATCAAGTTTTCCAGTATCCAGGTGATTTAGTGTCAATTACAGATGATTCTGCAACCTCTCTTGAGCAGTGTCTCACTACTTTTGATACATTTCCAACGCTTCTGGCCTTAAAATTAACTTCCACAGGTCGTTCTTTCTACCACTCGTTTTTAGCGAACTATACCTCCCAAAACCTAATTCAAGACTTGAAAGGCATGCATTCTGCATTCTCGGTCATCACGCGACATTTTTTTCAATGGTAGAATTCAAATCATTAAGAGTCTTGCCTTACACAGCTCACTTCATTTTTTTTTACCGTGCTACTAAATTCTCCACTACAGTTTATTGCGGATTTAAACCGTCTTCAGTTTAATTTCGATTTGTATAATAAGACCGACGAAGTCAAATGGGTCGTGTCTAATCGCCCCTAAAAATGAAGGTGGATTCAATATGATTGATACTTTTTGCTTACTAAGAAGTCTCAAGTGCTCTTGGGTGAAGAGCTCCTCGATAATTTTGATAGCGATCGCTATTTTTTCATCTACCATATAGCCATTCGGGTAATTCCTTTCTTTTTATGTGTAATTTCAACGCTAATACTGTGGCTGGTATCAAGAGCACCTTTTGCAGGAAAGTGTGCGGACTTGGGTGACCTTCAACTTTCCAAATACAGTTGACAGTGGCAAAAAACTGTATCTGATAATAGCCTGTTTAAAGATCAATAATAAATCGATTTATCATCAGAGTCTAATGGAGCGCAATTTGATTCACAATAATGCCTTTATTATTGCCGATGGCACGGCAACCTCCTTCAACCATTTTCAGGAGATGCACGGTGTTCCCAATTTACCCTTCACCTTTTATTTTGGCCTGATTCACAAAATCCGGAAAGATAAGTTGCCCGGATCACCAAATTGATAATATCATTTCGACTAGTGAAAGTAATGTTTTCAAATTTGCTGCTAAAGCCAACCTTACAAAGATTGTTATAACTATTTGATGCAATCTACGTATAACTCTCCTGATTGTGTCCAAAATAGTAACCACTGCCAGTGTTCAATGGTTTGAAATTGAAGTGGGATGCAATTTTCACTACCGTAGCATTCAGGTCGGCTTTCTTCATAGATATCTCGGCACTAATTTACTATTTAAAATCCAGACTCGTCTCTTTTTTTATACATTTTGTAATAACGCACGATGGAAACGTTTCACAACTCTTCTACGACTGCGTAAAAGGTATAAAAACTCTGAGCTGAAGTTTTTTTGTTTTTGTTATAATTGTGTCAGAATCCTATTCAGCTGAAGTTTTTTGTTGTTGTTCTAATTTCAGAATCCTCTCCCTCCCACTTACCTGATTTTTGCTTCAGTCATCACGAGAAAACAAGATCATCCTATCGATCTCTTGATTCTTTCATATTTTTTTTTTATATTTACGGCTGTAAACCAAAGTCTCCACTACTTTTTACTATTGACTTCATTTCGAATTAGCTGCTGAATATTATATTTTGAAGAAGAGTGGCCACACCAACGACCGCCCCTAGAGAATTACTGAAATATTTCGTTCTAACTGTTCCACTGTAGTATTCCATAATGTCCATATGACTGATACCGCACAAATTCTGTAACATTGTTTTGTTTTGACAAAGGTCTATGGAGTGTGAAAAATGTACGCGTTCATGTCCCTCCGCCTATATAAACACGACCTCATAACATTCAGTGATGACGTATTTTCTCTTTCCGGTTAGCAAGCATATAGTACATCAACATGTGGGAATAGGTAACATGGAAGTTGGAGAATATGAACGACACACTATCACGCACAAACACGCGCGCACACATATATATCGAATTTGCATCGATGTGTTTGTATACTTCTGAACCCTACTAAAATCAATTCAACTCTCGCAGTCCATGAACATCCAAGCTAAGTTATTTACACTGAATTTGTTGAGCTCGCATACCCAGCCACCAGTGGCGTAGCCAGGATTTTTACAGTCGGGTGGCGCTTTGGGGGCTGGAACACTTTTTTGGGGGCGTCGTGTCACCATCTAAGCGGAGCGCCACAATTGATTGGCGCGGAGCGTACGGAAAAATTTCAGCAAAATAGACATCCCAGATGACAGGAAATGACATTTCTTACCTATTTCAAGGATCCTAGTGCAGTGGCCTCGCCACAGTATTTCGTCAATAGAATGGTGGGCATGAAATTTCCGCCATCATCCTCAAACTACAAATGTTGCCAAAAAACCTCCACTCTCTTACTCGGATTCTCTTTGCAATTTCCACGTTCAAGTAGACCCGCGAAAGACGCCCTATACTATTGCGCGCGGAGCGCGTAAGTTCCGCCACTTTTGGATGCATCAAGAAATAACTGTGCACTCAGTGATAAAATTTAGTTTACTCCTTTCCGTTTGCTTTGTCCAAGCTCAACTTCATATTATCTCTTAGCATCTTGTGGAATTTTCATTTCCGGGGCAAGCTGGTAATGCATTTGTTGGGCGAATATAGAACACCGCACACCTATTCCGTTCCAAGTCCGCGTTAAGCCCTTCCTCTGACTTTTTTTTTGGAAGGCGGCGGGCGTTGATGAACCTGTGGTAATATAGCACACCTAAACATCCAGTCCGCTCCTTTAAATATATTGCTTTCACCTGCATGATCCTATAAGAACTCCCTCGTCGTGAGCAAATTGGTGCAAGATAGAACGCTGAAACCAGGGACGCGCAGAAGGAAAACCATGCAGGGGTTAATGGGCTTATTAGCCTCCTCATTTGCGATAATCCTTTATCAAAGTCAAAACGTATTCTGTGAGGCTTTCCCGCCTTCTCTTTCATTTGCCTCCTTTCTCTCCCTCAAATTCGTGATTCGGGCTATCTCCTTTTCTTGGAGTCGGTCCCAGAAATTTTCTAGACGCCCTTTTTTGATGTATTTTTGATGCGGTGTCTGTAGGTCGGGCCCAATACGTTACGCCTATTAATTTCTTTCATCATTTTTTTATCATAAATTTTAAGCGTACCTCACCCGGGCTCCCCTACGAGATGTATTCCCCGACGGAAGGCGAAGGCTTCCCCGACGGGGAAGAGGTGGCCCCGTTTCCCTCCTCCCCCCTGTCCCCCCCTTGACATAATCTAATCTAACCATTTTTTTAATATTAGCATCAAGCGGGCCTACATATTTAGTGTGCGTAACTTATGTGGCATTGATGTTGAAGTTATTTGCGCTGAAGTCATGTTTAATTGTATGTACTCTTATAAGCAGATAAGAAATTCACACATTTATAAGGCGCTTAATACCGTGTCTAAGCGCTTCACAACAAGAACGGAAAAAAGAAAAGAAAATAAGCAAGATTCAACGCATTACCTAGAGTGCACAAGTAGAATCATCCTTCCTTAAAGATTCCAGTGACGGTGACTCGCGTATGTGATGGGCAGACGAGTATGTGCAATAACAGAGACACACTGTTTCCCATATACTGGGTTCGAGGCATTGGTTCTGGGTTGAACTCTAGGTGAGCTTTTGTCGAAGATCGAAGTACCGTTGATGGAGGGTTGAGTTTGAGGGCCAACGATCTGATATGTACTTGGGGTGCGGAGATTATTCTTGGCTTTGAACACTTAGCATGGCAAACTTTGAACTGTATACGCTGAGGGACGGCAGCCAGTGGAGCCAATGGAGGGACGGTGTGATGTGTTAAGAACCTCTTCGTGCGGGAATAAGGAGAAGGCAGCAGAGGTCGGTAATCGTCGAAGGGGAACGATGAGGGCTTGAGGCAGATTGATGTAGAGACTGTTGCAGTAATCCGAATGCGAGGTGCAGAAAGCATGAACGAGGCGTCGTGGAAGTTGTGGTCAAGGTACGTCGGTGTTTGGCCAATTTTGAGATGCCAAAGGCAGGGAGAGGGATGTAATGAAATTGTGAGGTTGTAGGCTAGTTGGTGGTCGAGAGCAACACCAAGATCTTTAACGATTTAAAGAGGAGAAGAGCCGTTCCGGTGGACGAAACGTGGATGTGACGTGGAGAACTTCAGGTTTCGATTCGTTAGTTTAAGATTTCACCTAAGTTACCACTCCTGGCTCATCAAGGCAGTCAGCCTAGCCTCCGCGGCGCTGTGCTTGAGAATGACGTATAGATGGGTGTCGTTCGTTCATACTTTTAACTTTATGACTTGGATAGTACTCAGGATGAGCAGCGAGTACCGTCACACAATGGTCCTATTTATAAAATGAAAGCTAGTGGTCCTATGACAGAACCTGTGAGACACCAGAAGCAGCGGAAACGGCTGGGGAGTCGATGGTTGAACTCGGAAATGTAGTGTTCGCCTGTGCATGTAACAGTGGTGAAAAACAAAGATTACGCCTCGAAAAAGTGTTCTAGTTTAGTACAGCGTTTTCTTCGGTAGCTGTTTCCGTTTATTTCATCCAATCATATTACATTATAAGTTAATGAATACTCGGTGTTTATCGGGTGATCTAACGAGGACACTGTGTGCCCATGCACGGTTCGCATTTGTTATATTATGACACGCATCTCAATGCGTGTAGTTCTGCTAAAAGTTGTAACTGTGAAGGTCAGATGTGATTGCGTAACTCGTTGGCAGGGTGAGGTAAACAATTTGCATGTTAAACAGCAGTAGCCGAGAGGTGATAGGGGCCCGTGAAAAAGCAAATCGGAGGAGAGGGGGTCGATGCGAACGCCAGAGAGAAGATAAGTGAGAAAAAAGGACGATGGAGATAGGGAAATATTCAGCAGTATTACACAGTGCTATCACTATTGGGGGCGTCTTTACGGTTCGTCTGTAGTCAATATTTCTTTATTCTTATTTTCAAATTTTCGTGTCGTTAAATATAATTACACGAAAAACTGGAAAACTTGGTCCCAACCCCGTATGAGGACATTAGGTATGTAATTGTTGATTGGCTATTACTATAATTTAAGTTTATAATGAGAATGATGTGGGGATCAGTAATATATCGAGTGTGAGCTTAAACTTACATAGCAGGTGAACGGCATCGTCCATTATGCGCTGGGTTTTCTCAGACGATATTGTTTCTTGAAGGAAGAGATCTACCCCCGAAATCCAACGAGAACGCTCAATACTAATGACGCTGGTGTGTTATAGATGTACTGGGATAAACAGGTCCTCACGTTTTTTTTTCAACTTAGATCTGGTCGACTGTGAGACATGAACAACCGACCTTTCCACGTCGCCGCCGGTACCGATCCCACACCTTACGCGAGGCAACTGTGAAGTCCACTTGCGTTGATATACATGCTGACACTTTTAACATCAAGTTGCCTACCTAGAATTGTCTCAAATAGTCACATAAATAGGCTTGTCATTGCCTCTCCAGGTTAATATATTTGTCCCTCGCATCAACAAAAACTACACGAACTTACAGTTGAATCAATGCCCATGTTCGGTACAAACCCGAACATAGGATTCAAAGGTTCAAACCGGTCACGCATGGGTACTCTAACCTAAAGGTACACGGGTATACATTGCCGAAAAAAAAGTATTGAAAATTCGAGAATGATACTGGTCTCTAATGCCTATCAGACAACACTAATCTACAAGTCAGTACGATCTTGAATGGATGTCGCATTGTTTACTGTGAAATATAAGTAATATTGCTCTCTGCGGTGTGGAAGTTAGGAATCGAGCGTTATGGGTCTGTTACTTTGCATATTTCTCATACATGTATTCTCAACCTAGCCATGTAGGATGAGGAGAAACAATTTTTATTTCATTTATTGTTTCACATTTTATGTCTTTACGAGATTTTCGTTATTGTGTATTTTATTTTTTGTGATTAGTAGATTCACTGTTCCCTCTTACTTTCGCGGGGGAGTCTCAATATGGGCAACAGTGCTGGGTTAAATTCGAGCTTTCCTCTGACTAGTATGGAGGGCCTCTATAGCTGTGTCAAACTTTACTTTGATCAAAGACTCATTCAATCGATTACTTGACCAATGATACGAAAGTTTCCAGAAAAAACAACAAAAGGTTCCAGATAATAAGGAGAGTCCTTTCTCTTATTTTGACCTGTTATTATGTTAGGCAGCTGCTGAGCTAGTGAGTATTGAGTGGCCGGTACTGTGGGCAACAAGATACACCGTACAACTGCAGAAACTCATCGACAAAGGCTGGGTAATGGATTGAAAGCCAGACGATGACGCAGCTACTGCGGAACGGATGCTTCCCTTGACGAGAGCGACAATGCGTAACCCTCTGGGTCGATACGACAGCCGCTGGTGAGGTCCTCTTGGCTGACAGAAACAACGGAAGAGATGGACCTCTTCTTGAGGGTTCGAGCGGTCTCCAACCAGGACGCGATTACTAGACATGGGGGACCATGCTGCCCAGAGCACGTCGTAGAAGAGTCTACCCATGATGAGCAAAACAACGATTTATTCTTAGCAGCTACGATTATTACAGTGAATCATGGAGCTATTATGCCATAGTGAAGTGGCGCAGTTAGCCTTGAACAGTGCCCGAAGCGGATGTCTCTTGCATTTCCACCACCCCATTCCGACTCGAAGCTGGTTGCATCAGTCGGTTTCGGGACAGAGACATACATACATACATACATACATACATACATACATACAACAACATACATACATACATACATACATCCATACATACATACATACATAAATACATAAAGGGATGCTCGCGAAAGCCTACTGCCTAAATTTCGATGTTCACGGCAACCGAGAGAGGCGTGTGCCATCCTCCCACTCAAGCGAAAAGTACGCCGCCGCGCGAAACGCCACTCTCAAAGCAGCCAGCTTACACAAGGCGGTGCAGGGCATATTCACCATGTGGTGATCCGCACCTTCAACAATTGAACACACCGCTTTATACTCAAATTTTTTTTTTTATTCAGTCTACCTAAGGGCAAAAAAAGTGGAGAGGTAGAAACAGCGAATCGAAACTGATCTCGAATGAATTTTTCCACAAATCAGAATTTGTTTTCGCGAAATATGACGTCATTGGTAGCAATTGCACATTAAGTATATAAGACTGCTCATACATGAGGTAGTTCTTGTTCACGTTCCTTAAATACTTTAACACCTCACGGGTGTTGATACAGTTGCCGGCTCATTACGTTATGCCAGCGATTCGGCTGCCTGTCTTCCGAGGTTGTTCTTTGAACTGCTGTGGGCGATCTTCCTCATCCCGAGATGACAGGTGAAATTAAGAGGGTTAAAACGTAACTATAGTCACTCGTTGTAGTGGCTGTGTGTTGCATGTAATGAAGGTCGGTACAGGGGTGGCCTGGCTCAAACTGCATATAGAATGTTTGGTATTTATTGTACGTGGACACAGCATTTCCACTCGGTGGTAAATATATGGTAGTTAGCACTTAAGATAATTATAAATGCTCCACTTCACGATCACAATTAGATATGTGAACATCCCAGTATATGTATAGGGTTGTGCGTAGAACATGGGTAAATAATACGTAATTGATACGTGAATAAGCGGCGGGTCATTTGACCAATCTCAGCGTGTCGACATGGTATTGGATTGGCAGAGACAAAGTTTGTTTTGTTTTTTAATCAGTAATTACCGGATAGTTTTCATGCATGAGCAGTGGTTGTTTTTTGACAATAATTGTGTAGGCATACGGGCTTGTTATGGAGCCTATACATGGTACTCGATACACTCTAAAAAATGGGTGTCGACTCAACACTTTCATGGTTGGCCCAAGGACAACTTGCCCGAAGTGTTAGAGTTGTATCAAAAATCCAATTGGAATCATACACCTCAGGGGAATTGTCCCTTAGCCACTCGAGAAGTGTTGATTCAACACCTCATTTTTTTAGAGTGTGAGCCAGCTACTATCAGCCGGGTTTGCCTCACCCCCTCGTGGTAGTACCCACAATATTCCTCACGGCCTGTCCGAAGAGAGGAGGACATGTGATCACCGCCTAAATATATCAACAAAACTCTAAATGTACTACTAACAGTAACGCAATGAGATAAACCTAAATGATAATTATCTCACCGTAAAATGTTTTGTTTTTCTTACGAAGTGACAAGAGGAGGGAAACCATAATTGCCTAAGCAAAATGAGGTAACCCCCAAGAACAAGAAACCAAAAAGAAAGAAGAGAGTCCAACTTGGTGATTCTATTCTGAAAACGCTGGAGATCAAAGGCCGATGAATACATTCCGAGGAAGCATATTCCGGCACGCGAAGAGCGAGGAAAAAGGAACGAGCATAGGTTTCGGTGCGATGACGTGGGAGTGCAACCGAAACGGGTGGCGGGAAGAAGAAGAGCGAGTCTGGCGAGTAACCTCGAGTAAAGGCAACATTAGGAACAATAAAATGTTTCGGTAGCCTGACGCAATGCTAAAAATCGGACGTGATAGGCTTAAATCGAAACTAGTAATTATTTGATAGTTCATTACGAAATTGAATGGAGAGTAGTGTCATAGTGGTTTTCTGGGTAATAAATCTTATCGGTAATAATCTGCCATTACAGTAAGTAATCAAACTATTAAAACACTTTGGCTGAAAGTAACAATACTTCAAATAACAGTTTATGTTCATGAACCGTACTTACAAGACACCACGTAGCACATATGTGCTAACATATGAAAAATGAGGTGTTGAATCAACAATTTCCTGGGCTGGCTATGAGACAACTTCCCCTAAGTGTTGAAGTTGTATGATAAAAAAATAATTGGCCTATGACACTTCAGGTGAGTTGTCCTTAGCCAACCCAGAATTGTGGATTCACCACCTCATTTTCAGAGTGTACCTATACATCTACATATCTATCACCGTATGAGCTGATGCTGTATAACCTAACTGTCGAATAAAGGAGGCTAAAACCGATTTAACGCTACACACAAACACACATAACAAATACACACACACACGACACACACACCAAATACGCCACGCATACAATGGCACACAAACACGCACACGCACGCCACACACAATGCGCATGTGTCATTGATCGTCGCTTGTCGAGGAACCTACATTCCTAACTTTCTGTCTAGTACGTTACCAATTGTATATTTTTGTTCTTTTGGTGGAGGGGGGGGGGGCAATTTGTCAATCAAAACCACAAACTGGAGTACATACAACTAGTTTATAAGCGGTAAGCCTATAGGTATCCTTTTCCGGTTGCTCGTTCTACAAACATTTTATAGCATATCGAGACTGTCCTGTACAATATTTATATACACAAGTTTGTCACATTTGTATCATATCAGCCAGATATCTCACGCAATCGAACAATGGATCCACAGGACGCCGAAAACACGTGGATATGGTTGCAAATATGTTCAAGCGTGTTACTAAAAAAGTTCGCCCGGATAAAAAGGTCACTGCAGAAGTACACAGTCAGTCTAGCGATGCACGATCAGTGTGCCAAACAAACTTTCTATTTGCACCGACGCACATTACAATATTATTCTAAAGCCTACAACTTTACAGCTTTGCCCCTTACTTATCAACGATAACACTTAAAACATGGAATAAATTGGTCACGTTTTCAAAGAATTGTGACAGTTCAACAATGCCGAAGCAATAATGATGACGCAATGTAGAGGATCCCGTCTAAACCCATGCTTATTGCGGAGATGCAGGCACACTCGCAACCAGAAACAGGCAACATTATGTTCCAGTTTACGATTACCGTTAATAGGAGTTAAATAATCACCGTCTCCGGAATTCTATGAACTGTTTCCCTTCCAGTTTGCAGTTAGTCGCGTAACTGCAAGCAGTCTTGGTGCCGAGTCGCTTGTCGGTATTCATATGGTATTCAATGCGGGACTTCGAGAGTCCCGGCTCGCGTCTCTCTCCCCGAGACATTGGTATCCGTCTGTGCTGGAAGGGTCCTCCTTGCTTGCCCGGGGACTATTCTGGTGGACGCTGTTCATCGTTTGGCTGCATTCGATATCACCTTTCACAGCCCTTACGGTTGGTATATCCGCCATCCCAGTACACGTGTGACACCACACCCGGGGATCGGATGTTTGAACATTTGAAGACCTCACTTTCTCATTTAACTACATCATAAGGGCTACTCCCATGTGACCGGTTTGGATAGTCGGCTGAGTTCCGGGTCACGTGGGGGTGGGTAGGTCTAGATTGCAAATCCGACTTCTTCCTCATAAAGCTGTGGATAAATCAGTATGAGTTTGGGATCCGATAAAAAAAAGCAGTTACGACACGGAGAGCAGTTACGACCACACGTGGGTTATGACAGTCTCGAAGCAATGGGAGTAGCAACCACTTTATCAGTCGTGTGTCCGTGTTTCCCCGGAAGGTTTTGCGTAATTATAGGATAGGACACCGGATGCATGGGATGAGCCGTTTACAGCTTCATAATAAAGTAACACAATCATTAGCGTGTGCGTTATCATACGAGCCCAAATGCATTGAAGCCATTCAATGTATGAGACCACGATCATGTATTTGATCCCTGAAACTTCGCGTACCGGTCCGTTCCGAGCTCCAATCGTATGGATAATGTACCCATTGGGCCCGGCACAGTGACTCGAACATTTTGCCGAACAAGCCCGTTGCTATATTGGTTATTCTATATAATTAGTTTCGTCCCTTATATACCCCTTTACTATTTATAAAGCCCGTTTCGACATCGAATACGCCGGAAATTTCTTTTCCACTTCGTCGACACATCGTTCCTTGGGTCACTTCATTGGCCCCCGAGAAACTTCTCAACATTGTTGTCACGTCCATAACTTTTTCTTGAATCACTTTACACAGACGCCACACTCCATAGGGCATGATTGTTTACCATGTTACCAGTACTTGCGGGGAATCACGTTAGACTTTCGACTAGTTCTAACTACATAGCTACTGAGTTATTTGCCCCACAAGACCGATAATCAACGATCACCAAAACTTAGCTTTTAAGTATATCGCTGATGATTCGAAACTCACAAGGCTTTGATAATCTCCTCTAGTTCTCAGATATTCCCGAAAGGTGGGCATCACTACTTGCGCGAGTGAACACATTTATCGCTCGGGGGTTAAGGCGCCGAAACGCAATATGTAATAAGAACTAAACTGGACAGATTGAACGAGCCACTTACCGAGACACTCTAGGAGAACAACACGTACCACTGCATCTCGACCCCGCAAGACTCCATAAACATGCCCCCAATATTGGCTGCGATTGGAATTGAAATTCAACTAAACGAGAGAGAGAGAGAGAGATGGGGGGGGGGAGGGGAAAGTACCAATATAATCCGAACAGACTCATGTAAAATAGGAAAAAAAAGACCCAAACATTCCAGTTGACTTTTCGAAGTATACTGTATAGAATAGAAAAAGCCCAATTAGTTAGTGATTCCTCGAAAGCTACAAAATCCTTCAACTTATATTGCGACTATAACTTACATACGCTCCTACCTTATCCGAAACAGCAAGGATCATGACGGTACCCCATTACGGGGGTAATACTCACAAAGTGAATGTCACTCAAATTTTTACCGAGACCACTAAAGTTTCCGTAATCTTTTCTGCCCCTTCGTTACCCTGCTATACAACATGATCTAATGTACAAAAATCACCTAACCATAGGCTTCAGGTCGAGAAGGTACAATGGCCACTTATTTTCTCGTTTACATTCACACATCCATATTTTATTCACTTACATAACGGTTGAAAATCCACAAGGTGTATGTACGTGTCCTCCGAGAATTGACAAGCCTCTCGGATGAGTCGTCGATTCCAGAGAAAGTCGCGTGGGTGTTGCTGCAAATCCATCGTGGTTCACAAAGGTTACAGAACTATAGACATTAGACCATAGCGCAAAACAGAAGGTTCGCGTTCTTATTCTGCGTAACATACATACCGAGTATTGGCTTCTTGAACGACACCATTGCCATCAGGAACAATTATGCGCCTTTTGTAGTTTGTATGAGGAAGTTTAGTACATACAAGCTCATCTTAATTTCGTTTTGGACCCGGCAAGAATTCTGGATTAACCTGTTCACAAAAGTCTACAAGCTTCGACCTGCCTGGACGAGACAACAGGGCAAATGTATCAATTTATTACTCCCACAAATAAATTATTTTTCCTTCCATAATAGTCTCCATTGAAAACAATAGGATGCCCGTACTACCCATCCACATCACTGCACCGAATCATCCGTAGCCAAAAGTTATAATACTCTTACGGCGCCTTGCGCTGAACGGTACGAATGGCATGCAAACAATTCTGTCTAATCTCCCTATGTAAATCTTGGGACACCTGTGTTCGTAGATCATCGTTACAAGTTCCCAGTCAGGTTGACGCGATCTTGTACAAGATCAGAATGGAAAATAATTGTACCACGGACTAACGCCAGAATGCCTCAATCGTTCGGCCTTAGAAACAATAAGAACACTTCCCGTGATGCATGCTAATAATACTCAGGGGCATTTCTCGTCCCGTCTGATCTAGAACGCCCCAGGATAGTGTGGGCGTGTGACGAAAAAAGGAGTTTGGGGGTCATGCTTTGGCAGAATTCCAGGAGGTTTGCGGTTGATGCTCTTAAGATGATTTGAGTGTACCGTAGCGAAGTTGTGCACGAGAGCGGCTAGCCTACTCAATTGTAGTCCCTTACCATATAACTAACTTCCCAAGAAAGCCGTGAGAACCCAACTCCCCTGCCCGGCCCGGAATTGCTCATTGTTCGGCTCGCTCCGCGTAGGTCTAAAACGCGGAGGCGTTTAACAACCCGCATCTAGACGTGGATTATTGGACAACAGCCTACACATGGTCAATTCGTCCTTGCTGAGTACATAGGTCCCAATGTTGTGGTCCGGGTCAAAATGTCATCTGTAGCATTTGGAGTTATAACTCATCAACTTAAACCCAGGTGGACGTACACGGTTCACCCATAAACGTTATTTCGGTCGCAGGTTACATAAATGATGTGAAAAACAAGAACAAAGCTATCAGTAGGCCTACCTCACGAACCAACTCGCCATCCATGGTTCGTTTTTCCTTCTTCCTTGAAAGGCGTATAAGGAATTTTGTTTAGTGTAATTCTGTGAAGAATGCCTTGAGGATGTCTTCAGATTTAGTTGCGGTTCTGCAGGGGTTGCAGGGATCCGTCCCGGACGTTTGTTCTAATCACGCGAAATGGAAATGCAAGGAAATGAGAGTGAAGTATATCTGTTTGTTTTGTCAAAATGCAGTCTCATTCCGCCACTTCCGCGGATTTGAGCGCTATCAAAACATTACGAAGTGGGTGCACTTTCGTCCTTGATGATCTGACTGTCACCATTTATGCACTTGCTCGTGTTAATAACCACGATGCGTCATTACCCCGCCTGCCTTTCTTCTTCTCTCGCATTTCCCCACCCAATGACACTAGGTTATAATGCCAAATACCACAGATAATGGGGTTTAAGTAACTATGTTAAGATGTTACTATTCACCTGAAACGATTCACACACGCAACCAGTCATTCTCGAATTTAGTTTCGACAAAACGTAGTCTATGTGATCAACCAAGCTGACCGATTATCAAATGACAACCCCGAGATTTTATAATTATCCACGGCTCGACTGTCCAGCCTTTGATTACGTAACACGATTCGCAACCCCCTTGGATTTACTCCTTAATATAGAATCAGAAGAATTGAACACCCATGAATAAAGTTACTTTCAAGAGCAAAAGTTTGCTGAATATTTCGACAGAATGGGGGAGTTGGTATGGTTTCATATAGCCCTCATTTTCTAGGCTGAAAAAACCTGGGTTAGTTGTATCTAGATGAGAGTGGTACACAGTAGAAATGTTTTTTATCCTTTTTAAAGGAGAAATGGTGGGAATTATTTTTGAATGTGAACTTTCGCAGTGCTGAACGATTGAAACATGTTTACCAGAGCCGTTTTGTCAGCCTGAGTGAGTATATACCTATGTCGTTCCTACGAGATATTATGGTCACCGAATCCACTCCAAAAATGTTGGGTACGAACTATTACCCGGGCAATTTTTACCCAGGCTGGGTAAACATTTACTCTAAAAAATGGGTAAAGTAACGATTGCCCCATGTTGGTTTTTTGTACCCAACATTTTTGTTTATGAGAGTGTGTCGCTAAATAATTCTCAACAAGGTTGACAATAAGATTGAATTAACCGGAGTTGCTGAATGCCAGCCCGTACTATGTTTGGGACTTTCTTCACTAAGGGAGGATATTTGATTCAATATCATATTTTGTATATTAATAGCATTGAGGCACATCTCGAATACTACAGTATTGTTTCAGCATTCCAATGCAACGGAAGACACAATTGGGGGACATACTGCTATTGTGATATTGATTTACAGAGGGAGATTAGGTTTATACCGAAAAGGAAGGTAGTCCGATGTGTATGAGAGGGCAGGAGCATCACATGGCAATAGCACGATGGCAGATTCTTCTCACGGACGCTATGATTGAAAGTTAATTCCCCCCCCCCCCTCCATTTTTCTATTGTTCAAGATACCAGAATACAATATTCCCAATTCCGATTGCTGCATCGAATTATCGGATTAAATGTCTACATGCATGAGTTTGAAGTCTGATGATCCATTGTGGCTCCTCTTGCATTCAGCTAGTAATGAATGAAATGCCAGGTCTGCTTTGGCATTGTGAGCATGTTCGTGCATTTTTTAAGATTTTTTTTTAACTATATGGGTAACACATGTCCTCATGTATAACGGAGTCGACGACAGCATTTTGGTTATGCAGTTGATATTTAATCCGATTCAAATAACTTTTTTCCTTTTTGCATGTCAAATATCATATTTTTTGCGGTCAAGTATAACAAAATGACTCCCGTGGTAGATGAATTTTTCATATAAATTTCGGTTCTTGTTGACAGTCTAAAAATCAATTCTTCAGAAACACGATAAGTAGCATTTGTTTATAGCGTTGAATAGAGCTTTTAATTAATATAACTACTTTTTTTCATGTGGTGTGCAAGTGTAATATATAGTTATGATATGTATGATTGTTGATTATACAGAAGAACAAGGTCAATCACTCACATCGCTCCTGATCTGTGGAATACTTTCTCTACGGCATGCGTTTTCTGTTATTATTATTATATCAGTAGTAGAAAACCCACAATAGTAGTACTATTATTAGTATATAGTATTACTATGTTATAATACCAGTTGTTTAAAACTCTAAGAAACACCCTGGTTTGAAATGACTACAACGGAATCGAGAGGCAGCTATGGAAGAGCATGGAGTGCTGCCCAGAGTTCTCGATTCGAAATACTATTTTTAGTAATTAAAAAATTAAGGTAATCGATCATTTGATATTTCCTTCTAGTAGGTGCCCTTTCGATTCGATTTCAAATTGACCTGGTCGCCCTAGGTAGAGTGTATAGCGCCATTCATTCATTCATTCATTCATATAGTTATTATACCTGTGCTAGGCGACTGTGTAGTGTTGACTCTGCGGCAAATGAAGCATGAGATTGGCTGATGTCGTCGCGCTCCTGCAGTGGTGTGGAGGGTTGTCGCTCGAAACTGCCGCTTTTGGTAGTCTAACGCTCCGGCTTAGTCCGTCGTTGCTCCTGGGACGGGTCTAGGGCCGGGGCCGGGTGCGGGGGGCCGTCTTACACATGAATGGGAAAGTTAATTCAGCGGCTGAGGTTGGTGCGGTGGAGATACAGGTAGCATGCATGGCATTGGTCCCCTCATCAGAATCATGACATTGTAACAACACTGGGGATGTGGATTATCGTATTAGGAAGCGTTATAAGGAGCCGGGGAAGGTAGAGGCGCGAAAAGAAAAATGGATGTTGGAGCCCAATTAGGGTCGCATGCGATATAGAGAATGAAAAAGTGATCAACTGCCTCGACAGTGGCAGTGCTATCGTGACGGCAATATATTAGGAGGAATTTCCGCGGATATTCGTGCGGAATCTCCTATCCAATTTTGAGAATGAATGTACGTGTGGTATGCGTCCCTACTTGTTCATGCACAGACCGTCCACATTCAAAATTGATTAACGCTAACGCGTATTGACCATGGTGCCAAAGGTCGCTTAGACACGCGCGGCACGATTGAGCATTGCTTTGGAAGAAATCACTGACGACGTTGACCAGAAACTAGGAAGCCGCCGAGAGGCCCGCGGACTCGCCGACTATATGAATCGTATGGAAACTGGTATTCTTACTGTTTTGTGGTTGGCATCGTATGTGGCATCGTCCGTATTTGCCATGTATCATGGCAGCAGTCAACTGTTGCAATCATCGAGGCAGAATCTCAATACTGCTGTGCTATCTATTCAGTGAGGAGTTTGAGGCTAAGGGAATGAGTCGGAGCTAGTGTGAGAATCACGCAGAAGGAATTAGGCGTGTAAGTCAACAAAGTCGGCGTCTATGAGAGCCAGGAACAACGCCTGAGCTACAAATCTCTGCTGACAAGTTTCGCACTCGCAACATCCTATTCATGTCGGACAGTGTAACGCAGTATAGTTTGCAGGAACGATGGATGCGTAGAAGATTCTGTGGCAGAAAGTTTGGGTTCAACGAGGACCTTAAAGCACTCACCAGACCATCAAGGTGATCAAAATGCAGATAGCCTTCAGAAAGCCTACCCACAGATCTCAAAGACAGTCTGCCGAATGACTTTAAGTTGTCTTCAACACGGAATTGCGAAAAAAAGAAAGAAAATACAACACTAGCGTCAACTGTATCAAAACATCCAATCTCTGATGCGATCCACAACTCAAACAACAACTGAGGAGGTGATGGCGTGCTGTGGTTGAGATAAGGATGAAGTTGGATCAAATGGGAGTCGTTGGAAATGCCGAATGACACGCTCTTGTAGACACTAACCGGGCAACTCTATTTCCGAACACTTATTGCATTTCGCATTTATAACTCTCCAATTGTCTCCAACTGTTCTGGCGGAAAGCTCATTCTCTCCCTGTAGCGAATAAAAACGAACCCTGCCTAGCACGAAAGAGCGACAGAGACTAACATCTTACCATGCTCAGCTTGGAACATGCCTTGTGAGAAGAATGGGAATTTTCCCAATAGATCAGTGTAATGATTAATATCGATCATGGGGCCCAGACAGATGTCGACAGACTCACGTGACTAGGGATCCCTGCTCAGGTTGGGAAGGAATATGGAAGTAGGTAGGTTTTGTTGAAAAATAAAGTTTCTGCCAGTCAGGAGTCCCGTTTTTAAAATGGTGTCGGGTTGTGTGGATTTAATGGTTGTCGGGATTTCGTTTCCATCCGTTGCACTTTTGCACCTTAAAACCACTTATAGTATAAATGTATTATAATGTCATGTATTAACGTAAAAGAAAAAAAAAAACCTGGGAATTGGGTGAGTTTAGGAAACATTTATTTACAATATTGTACCCGTTCCATTTACTACTGCAGAACATGAAATAAGTTATTGGGTAACACTGATGACTGGAATAATTTTGTAGTGAAAAATCGACTGTATAGGTCAATTCTCTGAGGTTTTCTTAGGTCGAAACTGTCACGCGAAGTGCAGGATCGTTGACCAGCATTGCTGATGCGATAGGTGAGGGCCATAGGCCAGGCTGCGGGTGGGAAACGTTTGGCCTTAAAATGAGTGTTAGGTAGCCTCTGGCCTATATCATTATTTTTACCTAACACTCACACGAAACTCGGTCCCAAGCCCATCTATGCAGCTCAGCTTCATTTTGAATCTGCCCACGGTGATTCCGACTTGACAGTGCTGGTGGCGCTAGGGGGAGAGGGGGATTGTCACACAATAGTGCCTTTTCAAAACTGGGGAGGGGCAAAATGGGGAGGGGCGACAAATGCCCATGCCCCCAGTCCCCCGAGTGACACAACTCTCTAGTCGGAATCACATTCGGCGTTTTCCCAATTTTTTTGTACCCCCAGCCTCCCAAAACCTGGAGGAAGGGAAAAAATGGGGGCGGGCAACTGTCCCACCCCGGGCTCCCCATAGCGCCACTGTCTAGTATGGATCACATGGGGCACCCCCCGAGAAAAATGATGATTTCTACATTTTAAAAATTGCGCTTACAGAAAAAAATTGGTTGGGAACGTTTTGCAACCGCAATTCGTGTTTCAATGTGATCATGTATACTTGTAGTGTTCATTTAATAACACTGTGCACCGAGAATACACCAAGTGGGTGAACTTGAATGGTAGAACCTGTGAAGTGGTTAGAAGAATCTGGTTAACATAACGCGGTTAGTGGGTTTTCCTGCAAAAAAACTTATGAGTGTTATGTAGAAAAACCCCCTTAAATGGTTGCCCGCAACTCAGTTCTGTGGAATCACGAGAAATAGGTGTAACCTCAACTCATACCACGGTAATCTGATAGTTAACGTTTAACCTGTAAGACCTTAAGCAAAGGAAACACGAATGTTCTTTGCAGCAACTTTCAGCCATTATTCTAGTAAAGTTTACATTTTTTTACAGTGTATCACCGTAGGACTAGAAATCAATCAAGATGATAGGCATATGGATTGCGTGCACATGGAAAAATACTACTAATACTGTTAATACTAATACTAGTAGTACTACCTTGGCCATACTGGTTAGAATCGGCCTCCTCCATTGGAGAATTTCGTTTTGACCGACGGCATGGGCGTCTCTGACGTCTCTTGAACCTAAGTATCAGCACGAAACACCTTGCTAGGTTGACGAACACACACTCTGGAGCACACACAATCGTTTATTATCACGTACTGGGATAGGTGAACGAACGACGACTGCTGGTTCCGTAAATGTTTATACAATACTCATAGGCAGTCAAATTTGCAAATGTTGCAATTACAGGCGAGGGAAATTATTTTTCTATACAATTAGTACAAAATTGCAAAGGCACATAATTACCCTATCCCTCCGGACTGCTATTTCAAAAGAAAACTAGGTGATGATTCTTACTACAGACTATGCGCAAGAGGGGGCATGACCCCACCGTCGGGGAAGCCTGGCCCCCCGTTTTTCCCCCCCCCCCCCCCCCCCCCAGGGAATTTTCCATCTCGTCGGGGGAGGCCCGAGGAGTACGATAAATTTACATGCCCCGAGAGGGCCTTATTTACCCGACAGTATAAGTATTTTCAACATTCTTTATAGCGAAAATTCTATATTAAGCCTAAAATGTTCGGCGCGCGAAATATTGACAATTTCTCGCTCAAGTGTAAGATCAGCGTATCATCCTTCTGTCTCCCTACAGACTATACACAGTGTCAGATATAGATAGGATCAGGGGAATTACAACTACGGGAAATGGAAATGCCTATCCAACGTGTAGGCGGAAGTGTAACGCTCGTACGTCACGATCACGGGGACGGCCCACAGCGGCCCTCTGTTGGAGTAGCCAGAGTCTGCGTAACGAGACCAGTTTGTAACAATCCCATTCGTACGCAGAAAAATCCAAACTAACTACGCAGGAAAAATAGCGCCCCTATTGTATCAATTTCATGTTATGGAACGCCAAACTTATTATCCTTTCAAGTACAGCAGTATGGGAGTTGATCACGTGGTCTATGAGGAACAGCGCCCTCAGACGTAGATCTTTCCCGCGGAGTGAGAGTAGAATAATGGAATGCCGCCAGAGTAAATGGATCGCCAATGATATGCAAGAATATGGAAAGCTGGTAACATTTAAAAACTACGAGAGGAGGTAGAATCCTTCAGTTTTATCTCCCCTTGCATGGAACGTGTAACGTGCAAATTCGCAGGTAGGCTTGAGAAATAGAATTGTGAATAGGGAGGGCAATGGCTTTTTGAACTCACAATGATCATTGGTCTAAACTTCAAAGGGAGGTAAGCTAGTCCTTGAACAACATTGCTGAGCAGAAAAGTGGGGCTGATCCTTCATGTGACAAACTTAGCTAGGCAGGGCCTGGGCATAACACAAACTAAAGTCAGAAGTAGCCTAGTTCAAACAAAACTGCACGTATCACAAAACTAATATTAGTGTCGACACTTGATCCGTTCAAAGAACAATTCCCGAACATTGAAATGGGGGAAGGATGGTGTGCTCTGTTGCGTAGCCTTTCACCACTTGATGTCCCGCTCAGCAAATAATCATGAAGTTTGTTCCACCACTTGGCGGGGAACGGTATGAGGGTGCATCCACACAAAAAGCTTACGACAGCATCGCTAATTTGTAAACTAACAGATATGTCTCTGATTTAATATCAAAGGGGATGTTTTTTGTTGAAAATACCCTTGCCTGGATAATACTGATTCTGTGACAGGTGAATAGGCAATTATTTAATTCATATATTTTATCATAACATTAACAAGGCCTAAGGCAACAAAGATATTGGGGCGAGGGCAGGCTGTGAAGGCTGTGTGGGGAAGGGTATGGTTACATTGTCAATGCTGTATCTAATGACAGGCACTCCATAAATCCCATTATTATATCAACTATGCCGCAAATCAATGTGCCTCATGAATTCTGTAAATTTTTCTCTGTTTAGTATCGTGCAATAAATGCACATCTGCAGATACCATTACTACTTTTGAAAATCCGCGGAGGAAGGGGTAGATGAAAATTAATGTGACTAGGGGGCGGGGTGTTAGGTTGTCTGCCTCATGTTAACAGGAGCCGGCATACCCTCGCAGGGATGCAGATGTTGCAAAATCGATTAAGTACATGGTTATTGAAAACTACTCCACAGACATAACCACAAAAACATAAACCACGAACCCCTACCTCCCTATCCCTACATACCACCGTGGATGTCGTTAGCACGGCTGCAGCGTCATTCAGCAACATGATACATGAATATAAATCCTGAATGACGAGCTGGGATCGATTTAGGTGCGGACCATAACTGTACCTCAAAAGGCTACTGGCATGAACACAAACAGAATAAATCTCCATAATCTTCATGTTTCAATCACAGGGGTCACCGCCTTGCTGTAGGCTACTCTGACGAGCAGGGATGCCATTAGAATGTTTGTACATTTGACCTCTGTGGACTGTGAAAGGTTACTGGCGAGGCCCTACGGCCCACGTTAGGCCTAGCCTAGAATGGCCTAGAGACAGCAGCGAGAATATATCAGGCTCCCTAGTACCTATCCCCTGCACAAAAGTATGCAACAGTTCAAAATGTCCACAGAGTCTGTCATGCATTGGTTAAGGATCGTTCCCTGAGGACTAGAAATCAAAAACCTCAGAATGAAATTTAGTCGGAAATTAAAACACCCATATCTTACACGGTTATGTTAGCCTGAAGTGTTATCAAAAATGAATGACTCGCATGCATGGTGTGTGGGTCCAGACTTGTAACATTTTATTTCCTCCGAAAAAATTCTTATGCGGGTTAAATGTCCTGATTTAGCCTGTCGTAATTAGGCCCTCTTGAGGAAATGTCATTAACACCACAAAGGACCAGTTAATACAGTTTTTGCAGCTACATCATTACTTGTGATTCTGTTTGACTGAACTACTCAAAACAATTGATCAGATGAATGATATTTTTAGGGATTACTCAATAAAATAGAGTGATCTGAAATTTCAGGACAACTTTGTCCTAAAATAGAATCGCTAGGTCAATTGTGTTTGAAAATGTGTAAAATCTTAAAAAATATAAAGTCTTTGCATTAAAGAAAAATTTTGGTAGAATCAGGATGTTTACCAATGGACGTGTCTATGCACATATTTATCTGGTAATAATGCCTAACAATTTTCAGAAGGGGCGCATTAGGGACAACATTAAAAGTTGATGTCCCTAATTTCGGCCCCCATATGGGAGTTACATGTAAATCATGCACATGTCACTGGAATCATGCAAATCGCACTTTCGGAGCTATTTTACAACTACAATTTTGTGAAGTGATTTAACAAGTTGAAATTCAGCCAAATTTTGGTTCAACACTTCATCGTTGTATAATAAGACATCCTAACTTCAAATAATTTGTTAAAGTTCAGTGTCTTACAAAGATATTTCAAGAAATATTAATAAAGGTGAAAATTAGGGCATTAGGGGCCAGAATCGCTCCGAGGGGGCCTAACATAGGGACACCAAATTCCTTTAGTGATAAACCAGTTGTACACTTACCTTAAGTGATGATAGATTTTCTATTTTAATGTTAGACAAGGACATGTGGCACTATTACAGGAAATTAGATGCAAGTATCACAATTTCACTTTCAGGATGGTTTTAAGGCCTTTAAAGGGCCCGAAATGTGAGAAGTTTACCCGGTATCAAAGTTAATGGAATGTAGAGATAGTTCCAATATCACAAAATAGATGTTCAGTGATCATAACTTCCTTTTTCATTAGAGGGGCCTATTGAGCCGGCTACCGGCGATAATGCGAGCCTTCCCTATTATTGAGCGGGGACACACATCAATAATGCTAGCATTCCTTGCTATTGAGACGTACGTCTGCATTGAGCCGTACATACACTTGGACAATAACACAAGCATTTATGTACAACGAGTGGATGCCTCCAATTGAAGATCCACCATTTTGTCTGGTAAATCAGATTTGTAGACATTTGCAGCGGGCACCGGGTCCATAACATGAGATCCAGGCAATAGAACTGTACTCGGTTCGCACGTACGGTCTGTAATTGTAGCACCGAGTAAGAAGCCTGACCACAATGAAGAAAGCTTAGCTAAGGCCTAAGGCCTAAGGGGGAAGAAACATATGATTCCTCAAGATTTGTATAATAGCTAGAAACTACCTTACGAAATTAGGTCAGGCGAAGACTGAATATTTGACGCCCGGGCGACAGGAGCTAAAAAAGTTGACGAGAATCGACGTTTTTGTACATAATACTATTACACCCAAGCGCCGGGCCTAGGTTAAGTGCTATCGTTATCTTGACACTATAAAAGTACCGTTAGGCTATCTCTGGTAATCCCATATCATGTCATGTTTTAATTACTAATTATAAACTTCAAATCGTCACTAGCTCGTCGTATGCCTATGAAACAAACTATCTATTCATATGGTAATCCGGTATTGACAAATTCCACAGTCCTGACTGTTCGCAAAGCCAAATTTGGCCAAGTGAGTGACCCTTTCGGTTCCGCAGTGCTCTCGACATATGGTGTGTTGCGCAAAGTGCATTCTTACTGGGCTGCGCGGCATCGTGCAGTTTTCAGAATATGCAACGCTTGCAGCATAATCCGATTGCGCCATAGCCTGAGCGTTACACTTTTTTTCGGCCAGTTTCATATCTTGTCCATATAAATTCTTTGATAGGATGCACAATGATAGAAAGTACTAAAAATCCAGAATATATCTTTGAATGTCCGCAAACCCAGGGCCAGCCATTAGAGGCCGGGGGTCATGACCCCAACTTTTGGGAAGGCCCCATACATAATTTTTCTTTCACACACAAAATGTCCCACCCCCAACCAATTGCCTTGACCCCCAAATTTTAGAAAATGGCTGCGCTCTTGCCTGCAACATTACAATATTCTGTTGGGGAGGGATGATCTTCGCCGTCTCAGTACCACTGTTTTGAATTTGTGTTGAGTGGTGTGCTCTCCGACGCAAATACTCCCAGTGCCGCATGGGCCATAAAAAAAATGCAGGTTTTTACCTGGGTGAGGGGGGGGGGGGAGGGCTAGGGTGAGGCTCATCGGGGATCCTGGACCCCCGTCGAGGAAACTCATACCCCCGACGGGAAATCCTGGCGCCACCACTGATTTGAGGATAGTGTGTCTGCACCAGCACGTATTATTACTTGAGGAATGAAATAGGAATAAATTGAAGGCGTTCTTCTATTCAAGGACTCATATCCCGAATAAAGTGTAAATATTAGGTGTTCGAATTCTCATCACGTTATTACATTAAAATGGCGAAGGACCATGTCAAGGAAAAATATGACTGGATTTTAGTACTTTCATGCATGATATTAGGACACAAAACAGACAAAATTTCAACCGATAAAGCATGTTAGCCGTTGCAAATTTGCCTTGTTATATCCCAAAAGAGGCGGGGGGGGGGGAGGGGGGAGCAAAACTCCTTAATGCCAAAGTTGATGTAAAACATGAAATTTTATTAATATAGTATGATACAAACTATAGATGGGATTTGAATGAAAACCTACAAAATTTCATGCACAAATATCGAATTAAATAATATTTTTTTCTTTTCGAAGTGAATACCTCTTATCTTCTTTCTTTATCATGGCGCATAAAGTCGCATTCCCAGTGTAGGTCTTGGGCGGCCCTTGCATCGTTCAGCCGATGATGGTAAAATGATTCTCTAAAGACGCAGCGTAAATTGAAATGTCTCAACATGGCAACATGCGGGAACCACCAAATTCGGGGTGTGGATTCGAGAAACTCCTTTTCACACCGTGCTAGTTTGAAGAAATCTGTTACATGATCATCGAAGTAGTTTCGATTTGCAATCACATATCACCTATCCAGTGATGAAGTATAGGTGCGATTAGTATATTACATTCCAATGATTGGCATTATAGAACTACACGATCTAGGCCTAGTTAGCAATACGAGACAGATACCTAATGAATCGATTAAACGGGATTCGCGTCCGAGAAACCAGGTTTATCAACAGAGAACCAAAGATTATCGATCTATATAAACCAAGATTCTGAGCAATATACAAGTTAAAAAATCGAGAATCTGGCGCGTATTGCCAACTAGGCCTAGTCCATGTAGTGCTTGGCCAGACGTGCTGTAAGTACCACGCACTGCAACGCTCCAAAAGGCTGTCAGTTTTCGCAAGCAAGAAAAAATAAACAGGGGACCTAGAAACTTATGTCCAGCTATTTTTCGGTATCGTCAAGTGAATAATAATAAAATAATATTTAACATTTAATAATTGAAAAAAATATTCAAAAGCCCTTTTCACACTCATTGGTTTATCGGCGAGGAATTCGTCTCCGGTGATAATATTGGTCTTCCGACTGAGAATTTTGGATAATCGGCCTTGATGAATCGGTCGATAAACTTGGTTCTTGACCGATTAAACGAAGGATTTCTGCCGAGAAAACCCAATTTATCGGCGAGAAACCATGGTGTACCGCTGAGAATCTTGGTTTATCGGTCGAGAAACTCGGATTTTCAACTGATAAACCAGGTTTCTCGATCGAGAATTATGGTTTATGGGTCGAGAATCCAGAAGGTTTATCGATATATCGGGCATATTGGCTCGCCATACACTCTCCAATTCCTCAATATCTAGACAATCGTAGTCATACCATCGAACCAAGTCAACCACTCAATATACCCTAATGATGGTTTATTAAAAATAGGATGCAACCATAACCGATAGCGGGTTCATAGCGAATGTGAGCCACAACAACAATGACTCCTTGATCGACACTTCATCCCGTTGATCAGTTATAGCTGTTAACATAACGCACATGTAGCCGTGGTTGACCGCAATCATGAACTCGCCACACCACGCCTGACTAAACTAATTCCCACCGACTGAAACTGTCACAGGACAACCGCCTGAAACTCACCCCTATTATGTTCTGGTTACTCCCTGCAACTTTAATGTTCACTATGGTATGACGATATACACCGTATACACGTACACCATACGGATATCCCTCATGCCTGGGAGTATACCAATCATCACTGTCGAGGGGGGGGGGGGGGTAAAGATTGGGCGCCCAGAGAACATCGACTGCACGGACTTCCAAGTCCCCCCCCCCCCCCCCCCCCCGCGGACAGGCCATGCCGGGGCATGGCGTAACCCGGTCACGCTCCACGGTCGTTCTGTCCAAGAGACGGGGAAGCGTGAGTATTTTTCGATCTACGGTGAAGATGCGGGGCGTGTGTAGCATACTACACACCCATGATAGAGGGTAATTAACAGTTCAATTAAATTTAGTAATTTCAAATCGCCTGGTACGGACTTTCGACTTTCGACCACTAGGGTGGGGGTGGAATACGGTGTTACAATATTTTCTTGAAGATCCGCTGTGATGATACCTGAAACTAGGTATACATCCACCCGCGCGCCAAGATTCCAGAGGTTAGAAGCATCATTCGACAACGAATCCCGGCATGACTGGGGGCGACAGACCACGTCGATGGCGTGCAAGATGAAACCACACAGTACAGTGTAGGCACCTATCCATATAACACTTACTAACACTGAATGTGCTGGGTACGTATATAGGACATGTAGTTCTCTCACAGAGCACGGATGAATTGAAAATAGACAAGTAATTACCCAAACTGGGTCAAACAAATTGCCCAGGTCGTATAAGTACCCCTCACAGTTTTTAGGGTGTACCTCGAATCAATTGGTAAACTGTATTGCGGTTTGACTGTACTCAAACCTTCGGCTGTAAATCGTCTATTCCGTCCACCAAACTGGCAGCAGTAAATAACTGCGGGTAATGTTTTTCAAGCCAGCTGTCATTGTTTTGTTCGATGAATATAGCTCAACTGTCTATAAGTTTACCAGGTTTGTCCAGTTCACTCATGGATTAACCTTCATTTGTGATAGGGGTCAAAATCAACACCATCGTCTCGCGTTTCTATCACCAGTACTCTTCCAACGCTCCGTTAGTAGTCCCTCTTCCCCCGAGAGTTCATATTCGTCGTTGCTTGTATAGCGCCCTCTGTATGCCATGGAACAATTCTGGTAGACATTCCTGTCGATGAACTAACTGTGCTATCGATATCCAGCGTTACGGCCTGGTTTCCGGCAGTGTAGTACGCGTGTGACACCACATCTGAGGTGGTATAGTACTGATCTGAAGTTTGTACACAAGGGGATCTCGAGATTTCGATATTCACTGGATCATAGGTGTTACTCTCACAATTGAGTCTCGGTGGGGCTCATATCGTGGCTTGCTTTGGGCGATCACGGGGCAGATTTGAACTCTTTTTCTCATCTGTGTTAGTAAGAATGAGTAAAATGAGGTCTTAATATTTTTTTTCCTCCGCGGAATATTTCAACATGTATCGACCCGCCCTAATCACGCCTACTCGTACAATACAACCGCACATACGCGAGTACCGAAGACCAGAATATTTCAAATCTCCAAATTTGATCAACCCAACCTTTCTGGACTTCATACAAGCAGATGCGACATTTCCCGTCGATCAATCGATCAAATAGAAGGACCGTCACTCATTATCTTTTCATATCTCTAGTCCTCACAGCTCAATATTAGCTCCACTAGGCTCCACATACTCAAATGAACAATCCCAAATAAATTCTTCGAAGTGAGTTGTGATGGAACACTTACCGTGAACGCCATAGAAGATGAAGACTGCGGCTAAGATATCCAGGCCCACGCCTCCGCTTCAATCTCCCCACGACGGTTGCGTGGCTCTAGGTAAAAATAGGAATGAACTTTCCACTCTACGTTCGTGACATGAGCTGCTTTCCAACACGCGGTAATATGGTATCTCTGTCTGGAAGAATGTATATCGGCCTTTCATATTTTTCGGAAAGGGTTGAACGGCGAAAACAGAATCCCGCGGCATTTCCCCTGCCATTGTTCTTCCTGCAGATTTCCTAATACTCCCGTACTAAGTCGGTTCAACTTTATTAAGCTGTTAATCCGTTACAAAGATTCGACCTGATAGCCCCTTTAGTACTAATCTAACATGGCGATGAGAATGTAGTTCTTAAATGATAACCTATACATCTACATTCGTATAAATGGTTGATACTGTGTCGATTTCGATTTCCGATATTTATTTATTCAGTCAGGGAGAACCTCCTTCGGGGCTGTCCAGATCTGTGTTGACGGTAGACTACTTTTCAGTCGTTTTCAAGTCGCATTTACTTTTCCTGCTCTGCGATGGTGCTCGCATGATTGCCAGCTTCAACACACTCGAAATCTACAATGTGCGTACCACAAGCGGTACTCGTAACGTTGATGTATATATAGTACACTGTTGGATTAATCATTCATACCCCCTTTGAATGGCCACGATACCTGAAAGGTGGAAAAAGTGTGAGTTTTAATGAACGTCAGTTGGCAATAAGCCTAACGTTCGAATAGGCCTAGGAGGCTGTTTCGATGTTAACAGGTAATGTAGGCCTACTAAATAATGTGCCAGGGCTATTTCATTCCTTTCCTTTTTTCCACACAAAATGCACAGCCAGACATAGATTGAGGGCATACGTAATCGGTGAGTCCATACGTCTTCGTGCATATTAGAGCTTCGCGGAATTGGTATCAATGCCGCGCGCGTTATTCTAAAACAGACGCTCAAAACTACTTTAAACAGTGATTCTCAAGGTTGTCATCAAACTCACCAACTGACATACTCTGATCGCTCTTTTCCAAAATGGCCAAAAACCCAGGTGAATATTTACTTCTTTACCAATAGGATTTTTCAATTTTATGAACGATTACATTCAAATAAACGATGGCGTCGAACGCGAGTCTTCTATTCGGAATGCAGCCAAGCTTCTTGTCATTTTAAAGAAAAATACAAAGCGAACATGCAATGTCCAGCAGGTCCCATTCGAATTACAAAAATGGAACATTGAACGCAGGACGATAAAATTAAATAGCGCCACCCTCCTTCCACGATCGTATGGCCTTTACGATGTTTTTATGAAGGGCGAACACCCTTGGTTCCTTTGGCTGCTGGCATCCCCCTAAAGCCAGGTTTTGACGTCCTGAGTAGTGGAATTCGACCACAACAAGCTGAAAAGGTAGCAACACGAAAAGGGTAAGATTGAATATACTTTATTGAAAAAATATTGGAAAAGTAACATGGTTACGAAATCCGATGCCACATTATATTCCAATATAGTGAATTGTTCGTGGATAGGATGTCTAAAGCAAAGTTGTACAGTAGCCTATACCCCCTATAATAATGAAGTATACTATGTAAACATACTAAGAAACAAACCCCTCCCTCTCTTACTATGCCCTCAATTTACTAAAACATGCTGACCAAATGGATGCTCAGACAGAAATAGCATGTATCCCTAGGCCTAGTTTTTATGCCTTTATAACGCTGGGTATTGATGGTTTCCTTTAGTGAGTTATGAAATGCATTCCAACATTTCGCTCCAGCACAGAACATGATCTTAAGAAGTTATACTACTGTTTGGCTGTGGTATTTCAATGTTGTTAGCACCTCTGGTCGAATACTGGGAGTTATGTAACCTGAACAACGAACGGAAATTACGAGGAAGTCTGGAATAAAACCATTTACCTGAAATTCCAAACTGTAAGTCGTAAATTCGATTATTCTGAGAATTATTTTGGCCAAACACTCAGTATGCTACACTAGGCCTACTGTACTATTGCTACAGACTAGAGAATAATTTGCACTGGTGGGCCGAATTTTACAGAACTACCCTGTAGGTGACTAAGTACTGTAATTTTGTGTGGGATAGCTGAATCTGCGTCAATGTACATGAACTGCAGTAGTCAGTAGGACTAGGCTAGGCCTAGTGTATACAGTCGTTAGTATATTGCGTGTATGGGGCCCAAATAGCCTTGGCTACAAACCAATACATCATTGGAAAGAGGACTCAACAACCTTGATACAGAATGGTTTTACCAATCCCATTATTTGTGTGGTCTGCAGTTCATTGCATCTTCTGTGCAACTTCACTGGCAGATCCCATTGTTATGTGCCAGATTCCTTCATGAATACTACTTCCCCCCAATTCGTTTGAAAAACAACGGACCAGGTCATTCCATGTGACCTACCAATGCGTGAGTGGCAGCCCATCCAAATTCAAGGCCATAACGCATGTTTGCCTTCTGCCATTTTTGTTCCTGCCTGGCAGTGTGTTTTGAAATTATCTTTCCCAAAATAGCCACAACCACACCCTCCACTGGTAATCTCATTATTCACTTTCAATCATTCCCAGAGTGTTAGCAGGGCTCGAAATGAAATCAAAAGGGGCACGGCCAAATGGCGCTTGTTGAGAGGCGAAAACAAAATAGAATCATTCTTTTTGCCAGGGTATTTTTTAATATGGCCCGGCAGATATCCCAGTTATTTGTCTCCGACTGCCGGTGCGTAGAAGTCGGTATAATATCAGACAGTCACTACTGTCATTGTATGCTAGGACGAACTGTTTATAATATGTTCCTTGCCCGAATACTTTCGTGACTGGAATAGTCTTCCTTCCTCTGCCATATCTGCAGACTGGTGTATCAGTGAGCTATTGCTGTATCTTGGTAAGAATATTATTAGGCCTAAATTGTGTATCTCGGACGCGGTTCCGTGGTGAAAAAATGTCCTGCTTTTGGATGTGTCACCGTATCAAGAAAGAAGAAGAAGAAGAAGAAGGTTCCAGTGGATGATAGGGGCATCACTGCCTTGGTAAGGCCCACGGCCAAAATGAATCAAAAGGGCACTCCTGCCATTTTCGTTTTTAGCAATCTATTGCATGACAACTGAAGCAAATAAGCAATTACAGGGTATACCAAGGTTCTTAGGTGACTTCAGCAGTCCTGTCAGGTTCTTAGGTCAAGTAGTGGGTGTCTACTGTCAGACCCACTCTTGTATCTTTCGATCTATCTATAACCGTAATTTAGGGTTGCGCGGTACTGATTATTTGCGAAACTGTAGTACTGATACCTTGGCACCGGTAATCGGTGCTGGTACCGTTATTCATGTATGTCTAAAAACATCGGGATCGTTATTGTTAACTTGTTTATACGGTACAAACACTCGCTGTGTATCACACAGTTCAAATTCAAATCATGCTCTCCTTGTATCACCCTTTCGCGCTTTAACAGTATTCTGGCTGAAAAACGTTTCAGTGAATCAAATCTTGGTCTTCATTTTTACAGTGTTCACAGAGCATGGAATCATAATATACTCTGTTCCTTCAAGTCTGTCATGGATCATTATTTGCACGAATTTTGGTAAACGCGGTTTTCGGTCAGCTGGCTGCGTAGTTGTTATTTAGTGTATTTTGAGCAACTGAATGGAGATCTTCCAATATGACCCCAAATTCACTTGATATTTTGATGATTGATCGGATAGTGTTGAGAGAAGATCTCTTGCAGTTTTTCTTATAATTGTTCTATAAAATTTTCATTCAAGGACATAGCGAACCGATAAAACACTGCGAAGTTTACTTATTTTTCAAGAATGGTGAGCTAAATTGTAACATTATTGCAGCGCAGCGCATGCTCCGCGTAGACATGTACCGCCTTTTTTACGTTCGAAAAAAATGATGGCTTGAAGTGGAAATAAAGGTCGAGAATTATCCAAGTTACCTAATATGTTGGCTTGAAGCTCGCTAATTAGCTCTGGAACATATCAGTAAAATTTTTTCTCCGGGATTGGCCTCACTTCCGAAAGAAGGAACTGCTCGATTGCGCAATATTTTTTAACGTTTTGTATCGGCAGAGAATCATAACCTCGTGGGTATCCCAGTAAATATAGCATCAGTTTGTTGATTAGTGTTGTTTCCCATATATGACCTCTGGCCTGCCTTACGGGGGTCCAACTAAAGTTCACGTTATCGGTACCTCGTTCCTTCAATATTCATCCATGACCACCTTTAAGCACAGCCCCCCCCCCCCCCCCTGCGACACAACTTATATACGCGATGCAATGACCACGTGCTTGCAGTCTGTATTAAAAGCCTCTATTGGCGCGGACGGGTATATGGTGTTGATACCCACTGTGACGCTAGAAATCTTGAACCCCCAACTAATCAAGCACTGCAAATTTCATCACATGTTCAAACACCAAATGACACCTAACACGCCTCGTCGCGCTACACTGCCCGAACATCGATCGCTGACGTTTGATGTATATTTTGCAGAAACTTCCCCATGTGAGTGATAGAAAATACAATTGTTTATTTGCCTTAAATTTCGGAAAATATTCATGGCAAATTGGATTGATTTGGCGATATCCTCAGGGCTGATGATGGGAATTCCACCAGTTTTTTTGTTCTTCTCTTTTCCCAGTGTGAATGTAAGAGGGATTTATTTTTATTTGAAATGGAAAACTTCCATAATGAAAACAACCAACGTACTAACTTTGGTCAGTTGTGTCCCACCATCCTTGAATTACCGGGAATGATCACGCAGTCCTTTGAAATTTGTCCAACATTTAATTACTGACAAGAGCGAATGGTTTATTTTAGTACTATATTTTTTTTTTTTATGGAAAGACATGTTTTAATAATGGGTATATTTAAGCTGAAACCACGAATGTGGTGCGGCCGCCGAAAGTGACACGTACTACAAGCACCACTTATACGTTACTGCCTTAGATCCAACGACCGCAGGCTGCACGATGTAGCCTATAGTGCTGATTACCTACAAACACAAGCCACGTTTCAAAAACATTTCCAACAAATTCTTAAAATGTTTTTTGTTGATTAAACATAGAATGTTAGGAAATGTTTTTTAAAACGGTGTTACGAAACGTGTTCATAGAACGTTTTGAAAATTTCACATTGTTTTTTTTAGTTGCTCCATAACCTTAGCGACAAAACAGTACTCCAAAACAGGTTTAGGTTTACTATGATGTCGGAGTTTGTTAGATTCTCGCTCGGCTCCTTGGTCCGCTTGTTACTCATGAAGCCAGATAAAACAAAATGTTCCTAAAACTTTTCTCAAAACGTTTTGTAAAACGTTTCCATAAGCAACGTTTTGCAACCTTCATGTTACTCAACAAAAAAAAACGTTTTTCAGAAACATTGGCGAACCATATTTAGAACTGTTTTGAAACGTTTTAAAAACGTTTTGTGTTTGCTGGGTAGGCACACGTAGTGTACGGTAAATCCACGATCGCGATGACAGCAATCGTCGTTCGTGTGCAAAGAACTGACTCAAATGCACTAGATTGCAAATTGTATATATCGTTAGATTATCGGCAGAGCAGAAATACTAGCATGTAATTCAAAAAGTCAGCGACTTTTGACAATATGTTAGTCAAGATTTTTAAAGATTGTTTTGGGAACATTTTTAAGGCATACATTCTGTACGAATAATTTATTTTTGGCAAGAAGGCATCGGGCGTCCATAAACCCCAGGCAAGACGGGCAGTTTTGGTCGTCGGTTAGCCATGATTTTGAGTGGCATGCTGCAATCATTGGGCTGCGTCGGTTATTTCGAGCCCGGTGTAGGGGAGGCCATCACATATCACACTCAGCCACTCCTGTTTTGGGAGTTCTCTGCATATCCTACTGTCAACCTCCAAATCCTTCCTATTGCACGTTATTGCACGGAACACATCTCTCACTGTCTCAAATGAATTTGGATTGACGAATATTGGGTCTCGGGGCGACACATTGACCCTTTTCGGGTCCGAGTCCTTTTTGGGTTTGTCAACTCGTTTGGCGACATACATAACATTTCTCTCATCACTTGCCTCGGAGGGCTACTAGGACAGGAATAGCCCTATCATCGACTTTCAACTCTAAGTTTTAAACTTTTTTTACTCGCCACAATTTTCTCTTTGCTAGGATTCATTGAAATACTGTTTTTCCACATATTATTGAACTGTGGAACTGCCTCTTCTCCTTATTATCAGCTACTCTCTGCCTTGTCTCCTAGTCAGTTAATCCCATTCTCGTAGAGTTTTGTTTGAGACAAGCAGTTTCTGTTGATTCCACCCCAAGCTCATTTGTGTGCGCATTGCTCGCTGTCTGATTGAACGGTTCATTCAGGTGTTAATGTTCCCATTCTGAATGAGCTTCGTCTCATCATCTCTGAAGTGGCCTTTCCCAGGAATCATGCTTCAACTGAGCCCTGTTTCTGGTAGACAGCACACAGACACTGGTCACTTGAGGTTGTCACTTTGTTGTTAAATCTCACATTTAGGGGACTTGCCGAGTGACCTGGTCATTGTCGAAGCAACCAAACAATCACCAATGGGTTTGGGCAGCTCATTCAGGACCGGCCTTTCGACCACTTTCCTGACTGTCCAGTAGCTTCCCCCGGACTGGTTAACCCTTCACAATTTGGCTGTAATTTTACACTCTCGCTAAGGAGTAGCTAACACATTCTCGAGAATGAACGTGGCAAGGGTAGCCCTGGGGTAAACGCAGCACATAAATCTGCTTCTGTAGTCCCCCTGCAATGTTTATAAGACGAATGGAGTGGTCCCTTCACCAGTAGAGCCGGCACACCTTCCATGAAACCACAACAACGCTATTCGCTTGAACCCATCTTTCTCGTTCCGAGATCAAGGTTCCGCATTCAATCCCAGGTTATCGTTGCTGTTTCTCGTTCTCATTGTAGGTGCATTTTTGGCCCATTGTTTCTCCTGCGGTTTCACCAAGATTTCGCCACTTCCCCAATCATATCCGCTGAGATCTCTGCTTGTTGAGGATATCACGCACTACAGCCGCACTGTAAGGTTTTCAAAACTTTTTTCAATTTTTAAGCCCTGACGTTTCCCATCCTCCCCAAGAGCTCTTTGATCCCCACCTCACAACTGTAGTTCGATCAGTGATATCATCATCGCCTGGCCTAGCATTTGCGCAGGCACTCTGACATCATCACCCCCCCCACCCTTCCTCCTTCCCATATTAATCCCAATCGTATCCCTTCATGCGTTTCGGCTAGTGGTTTTTTTTGTTTTTTCCACTCGCCGAATTTATTCAGACTCCTTTAACTGTTTTATTTGGTAACGTAGGCTGTTGCCGGTAGCACTCGTTTTGGTTTCGAGAAAACAATGGATGTCATATAAGTAGGGGCGAGAAAAGGGAATATATTAGCAGGAAGAATATCATTATCTATTGTTCAATAATATATGCGATGGGAACTGTTTATCCCTATTTCAGAATATTCATTTGCCCAATCAAGATATATTTTCTGATGTGAAATATTTATTTCACAATGGCAATACTGTTTCCCTCACCATATTTCAGAGCACACTAAATTGTTTTCGATGGAGACATTCTTCAAAAAGAAATCGTTCCCAATGATATCTGTAGGTAAATTTTCATTTGCGAAAAATAATTGTTTGCAGCACTATATGTTTGCACAAAATATTTTTTGCAATGAAATTTTATTTGCTCTTCACAATTATATTATCACCGTAAAAAATTGATTAACATGTCATTGCCAAACTGATAGTTTGCAACAAAATATATGTTGTCAACGGAAATTTGTTTTGTCTGCCATAATTATATTATCCACGAAAATATATATATTTCACGTATCTCATTCAGTCTTTTCAGTGATCATCGTTTTTCCACTGGCGTAAGGCATCACCCATGCTGCCCTTGCCCACGCGTACGAGGAACTACGACAGAAACTTGAACTTGAAGTGTTGTGTGCGACATCTACTACAGTACTAGGCCTTTGCAGTAGCTGGCCCTTAACTGGGACCCAGGATCCCGGAGTTACAATAGTCGTTCATTCCCTCCCCCGCTCTCTCGACGGCGAACAGGGATGACAGCTCCTGCTGAATCTCACTTGGACTAGTAAATTATAGTACAATAACAGTTGAGTGGGGGACACTGTTACTGGGAGTGTTAGGGGAGCAATCGGCTAGGTGTCGGTTGCAGACGGTTTGCAATCCTCCAGTCCTAGTAATGGCCGACTCAGTCAAGTTGGACAGCCTCTCCACTGATTGCTTACTACGTCCATTATTATCGAGGATCCTATTAATCGAAACCGACGTAATATTAGTATAATTAGCTTTTGTATTTGTAACACTCATCATGTACCCAGAAAACTCGCCGCGATGGCCGGGCCAGTAGGGTATTTTTTTATGAGGAATGTTGAATGCAACTGATGTCAATGAATTTTGACATGTGCTCGAATTCAAGGTTAGGATTGAGTCATATGGCTAAGTTCTTGCGCCGTTGCCGCGGTTATAGTTGCCGTTGAACGCAATGGTGATGGGTACATAGTGAATATGTCGGAATATCAAGTTTCATAGATCCCCTAAACATGACATTCTATAGCCCGTTGCTCATTATCCGAGAAAAAAATTTCGGCGAGCAGCCTGCCTCCGGTCATCGGTGCTCCAACCCCACAATTTACGGACGACAACTCCAGGAATTGATCACTTGGCGATGCATTTCATTCTGTTCATTCTGGACCCCTTCGATTTCTGCAAGCTGCATCATCATATGATAGACCACTTTAAAAAAATAGTCCCGTTGGAGTATTGATATTCCTCATAATCAGTTTCTCCTATATCAGCCCTTGAAATCAGTATCCATATGTACAAAAAAGTGGAAAGCCGCGGTTGCAGGTGACGGATGCCACGCAAGCCTCAGTACAGTCACAGTAGATTCACGTGCCTTTCACGGCTCACGGTACTCTGACGATTAAAGCAACGGCTGTCCATGAGGCTACGCTGATAATATATATTTTTTTTCCGTTGGCACCATATTCTTGAACAGCAAATGTATTTTGTACATGTTCCACACATAATTGTGCAAATATATTTTTTGGTTTTTATTGACAGTTTTCTAGTATCTACATATTCGTGTTTCGGAAATGTTCCTTTGTCAGGGACATATCTGGCAATGCAAAGCTATTTTTAGTTACAACACATTTTGTAGAACATCTATATTTTTCCTTGTACATATTATTTACTGGAAAAGCATAAATAACTCTTGCCAGCATAATTTTTTTCTAGGATGCATATTTTCTAAGCAATAATTTTTTTTTCGTTGCTAACGTAGATTTTGTTGCAAACAATTTTTGTAAATGAATATATCTACTATTTTTTCATCATGAAACTTCTTTTCTTTACGAACAATTCTTCCATCGAAACATATTCGTGGCTTCCAAATATTTTTTGAGGGGAACAATATGTTCCATTGTGAATAAATATTTCCACAATCAGAAAATATTTTTCTTGATTTGGCAGATATATTTCTTCCTGATAAATAGATGCCCTTTCCTCGCGCCATAGTACGTCAAGTTATGTTTGCACGGTTTTTTATTGCGTGGGTGTATTCATAGTATAGTATACAGTGTACAGTTTCACATCATCACGCGCGTCGTGTGTCCTTGAACGATAGGACTAGGGGAGACCGGGGCGCAATTGGGCCACTTCCCGCTGTGGGACCGTGTGAATATCTGCCGATTCTAGTAGCTGGGTACTACCCTTTCTTACCGTAGCGAGCACTAAGCCAGTGAGCATATTTTAACGTGGTTAGTCTCATCTTCTTCCTGGTTATCCTGTTGAAATGTGATTGAAAAAATCCCTTTTTTTTTTTGTATCTTGACGACTATTGGGGGTAAAACACAACATTGTTATTGATGCCCCATTTTTTTTGTTCCTTGTTTCACTTTGAAACAAATGTACTGGTGCAAGTAAAACATGTAAATCAAAGTATAGATTGATGAGCAGCTGCATACTTATTTCGCACATTTGGTGTATATGTGCATTACACTGAAAAACCTACTACGGGGCGCATTGGGACAACTTGAAGCATTGGGACGTGTTTTTTCTTTACGGTGGAGTGAGAGGGGGTGCTCGGAATTTATGATATAGTCTTTAAAAATGACCAAGTAAAAATCTAGTAGTGTGGTTGCTAACGTTTTTTGGACGATATATCAGTTCATCGGTAAGGGGAGCTGGTACCATGTATTGGGGCTGTTGATATCATTTGACACTAATGGTGTCCCAATGCGGGAAGTTACGGGGTGCAATGGGACAATTTTTTCGTTTTTCGAATTCTAAATTCTGAAAAACGTTTAGGGGATATCAAGTATTTACAGGCATGTTAATGTGCCTAACACGATGCTTTATTATTCGGTTGCAATATGGTGCTAGCATTGCATTCCGAAAGAGAACTATTGACGAAAATGTAAAAAAAAACGTCCCACTGTGCCCCGTCCCTCCCCTACGTGGAATTTTCGCGGGGTTCGGGCAGTCGACTCAATTAGAAGCTAGCTAGCGTACTATTCGGAATTGGGAACTCGGAACGTCTGTTTCGCGGCAACAATGGGCGGTATCGCGAATTTGTCGGATTCTAATGGAAAATGAACGGTGAAAGTGAAATTTGACACGGTCAATTCCGCAGTTTAATTTCTAATTTTGCGGAGGAATTAACAATATATGTAAAACCCCCCCCCCCAAGACTACTTTTTCCCTTTTTCCATTCAAGTTCGGGGCCCACACTGTATGTATCAGGACTGTGAAGTGCTGTGTGGTTAATGGCGGCCCCCATTGGATTTAGTCGGCCCCCCGTCGAGGGTGTACAACCCCGAAGGGGGTCTCGACCCGCATCCCCGATGGGGGGTTTCTCCCCTACTGTTTATTGCAAGTATGTTGCTTTCAACTGCTTTTAGGTTCCTTCAGAGTTCAAACGTGGTCCAGATGTGACGTCAGAGGAATCAGTTGAAGTGAGAGTCAGTACCCACCACCGCCGGGAATCCGTTAATTGAAAATCCCAACACCTTTGTCAGTAGTTAGTGGAATGGGTCGTACCGATGCCTCCAAATCCCAACTACTCATCCACGCTAATCGAAACACTAGTCCAGAGATACAGTGGCTCTCAACGATGGAACTCGCAAAATGTACACTGTGAGCCTGAACGAATATTTCTAGGGAAATCAGATAAACACCAACTGTTACAGTGTTGCTTCAATTGAGTCTCAATGTGGCCAAGATGCGCTAACCACATGGAACGCCGAACGTAGATTTTGCGTGCATGCCGAGCATAGGCAACTGTAGTAATAGAACAGCCGATCGGGCAACGTTACACTGCCTCCATTACTAATGCTTATTTAAACGAGCGACAGTCTCTCGAACACGTTCTTCCACGATAATAAAATAAATAGCGAAAAAAAAAAATAAGCTGGGGAAGAAAAGTCTATATATGCACATATTCAATGTCGAATTGTGGCTTAATCTACCTTTTGCCAGGAACTACTGATCCCGGTACCCCTCCCCTGTCACCAGGACCGTCAGATGGGATCTTGGTAGTGTAGTCTAATGTCGAAACGTGGGTGGTAGCGATTGATGTCGTCGTTACAAAAAATACTTGCTTTAGTTTGTCGAGGTACTTGTTTCTGACGATGGTGGTAGTAGGACGCTTCGTAGTAGTAGTAGTAGTAGTAGTAGTAGTTGTGGTTCTAGGGGGTCGATCTATAGAGGAATGATAACACATGGAAAGGAACCGGAAGTGAAGTCAGAATTATTACCGCTTCGCGAATTTCAAGGTGGTTCGTGCCAATCTTGTGTACTGGTAACTGGATTTCAGCGAAGCACGATGGGTCTCTTGGGCTTGAACGCTTCGCCCTGTGTTAACCACCTTTGGCATTTGACCTGATGAGAACATACATGTATGAGTTCCATTGATCCAGGCCTGGTGGAGTTATCGTATTTTATAGGTTCGTCATAATTCGTCATAATATCAATTTTTGCTTCAACCACGAATGATAGTTGGGCCAAAACCGGGATACAACAGGCAGGCAAAAATGATCATTTTTAAAGCTTGGGTTTGATCAACCGGGATGGGAACCCAAAATACCGAGCGGGAGGCCGACGCTCTACCAACTGTACCAATCACGAGCCCACGAAAACCGAGGCACCAAAATATCGGCGCACCAAACTGGCAGTGGGTTGGATCGCCTTCTGGAAGGCATATGACTCCGTACAACATACCTGGATGAGTTACCAAACTCAAAACCGAGATGGGCGATACAAGCCGCGCAGAGCTTCGGCCTCCCACACGTAGCCTTGTTGCCTTCTCGCTGAGCGATCAACACAAGGGTTTAGAGCAGAGACAAGGGGCAAGGGCAATTTCCAAGTTGCCGTCTGCGTGTGGTAACCCCTCTCCATTATCCAATTATGGAACGACCAAATAGGCAACGCCTATTCCGTGTCAACTGGGGAAGGAACGCAGCTGACGAGGGAATGTGCAGTATCCAGGTCTACACCCATTGCTGGGCTCTGACTTGGATCCATCCTCTGCTCGGCTAGTAAATAGAAAAGAACACAAGATCAACCCCAAGATAACGTCGAGAGCGACCTGGTCAACATCTCCAACCAGTGGAATGATAAACATCCGCCAACAGCAAAATTGAGTGTGGGATATTCCGAGAGGGTGTACTCTCTCATGCCACCTGATGCGGCATGTCAGACATGGAAACCACCGCAAACTAATTTCCTGTACGTGGATGACCTGGAAATGTTCGACTAGAACGACTGGATTGATCTCTGTCACAGCACTGGTCGAGACAGTGGAGATCTTCGATGACAGCATTTACATGTGTTCAGTTACAAATCATTAGAGAAATATGTGCCTTGAAGACTAGACAAACGACTTGGCCGATTTGGGCATGAGTTGGCCGATTTTTGACGTCACAAAACCGCAGGGAATGGCTGACCTCGCTTCGTGAGAGACCTTTTTAACGGTCTGTACATCATTATCTGACAATTTTGTCTGAAATCTGGAGAAATTTTGTCAATTCTTGGTCCGATGTGTATGTTTCACAGTTGGTTTTAAGGTCAATTGATTTATAGAATTCAACTTTAGCAAGAAAATCACAAAAAAAGGTCATTCATTGTTTAAAATACCTTCGTCAACATCCCTAATAAGAGCGTGATAACTGCAAAAATGTGGCACTCGGACTGAAATTCCTGAACTGAGGGCAGACAAACTTGTCCCTCCTCAATGGACCGAATCTGTCATGTCCCTGGGATAACTTCAGAATATGGAGAGCAAACAGGGGTCACAGACAAACAGCGGCAACATCCAGAAGTAAAGTACGACAAGTTCCCAAGCCCAATGGGCAGAACAAAATGCAACCACGCCATGTACAACACAATGCCTCTTTCTATCCTCACTATCCGGCGCATGAATAGGCTGGCCACGTAGCATGAGCTAGCCATGCAGGTGGAACGCAAAATGAGTTAAAACTGAACACGTCAACGAAATAAAGCCAATACCTAACAATGCCTACCCTACCCACAGATCGCCGGGAGCCCAAGTATATAGGCACTTCCGATGTATAGAAACAACACTAACATAGTCCGAAAAAGGGAAAATGGGGGGGAAAAAAGAATAATAACTGGATGCTTAATAGTGCCCTTGAAGATATCCTTAATCGGAAATGTACCTTTCGCTCATAGGCAACCATGACTCCGGAAAGCTCCATCGAACATAATATTAACAACCATATGAATCACGTTCGGAATAAGCGAAAAGGACAGTTAAAACTGTGTTCATCACGTTTATTACCCCTTTTCAGTATCCGCTTCAAATCATTATAATTGTTCTCCATTTCCCTATCGGAAGCTCGATGCCTTCACCGATATCGAGTCATCGATTTGATTTCTATTGCTAATCAACGGTAGAACAGTTGTCGGAAGGTGGGTTAGCTTGAACTGGGTAATGAATATAAACGAGGATGGGAGAATGCTAAGTTTTCTGGCCTTGGCTGTGTCAATGGAGTCATGTTCCTCCTCCAAAACGATCCTTCTCTGTTACATAACTGAAAGGTTATAACACAACGGTTGTGTGTTTTTATAACCTGAAAAAAGATGGGTATAGACCATTTATTTCAAAATGAGTATGTCATTGATTGTCTTTTTTGACGCAATATTTGCGTAATAGTAACCCTGATTCAGACATTTTCCACTTAACGCCGCCTTCACTGGATGGAAACTACGTATAGAATGATGTAAGTTGTCCGGGGGATGTGTAGTTTAGTATGTTGATTATGATAGTTTATGGTAGTAGTCCCGGCACGACCTTAGGTTAAACCTGGAAATTTTTGTTATAGTTCTTTGTTTTTTTGATGATTTCCATAGTTTGAAAGGTGTTCTTTCAGATTCTGGCCGGGTGACATTGTGTTACCCTTGAGCGTTTCGAGAAATCCAAGATGGCGTCCAAAATGGCCGCCCTAAAATAGTTTCCTCATAACAAGCTCACATTCAGCATTGAAGGATACTTGTGGTGATATTTGTATGTTGTGGAGGTCAATCAGTCCACTCAAGGTTAAATGTCGGGTGGTCTAGTGAATCACGTGACAATACATCCAAGATGGCCTCCAACAAATGTCACCTTCAGCCATAGAAAGCCCATATGATGATAATTATGTCCCAACATAGTTTGGCATACCCAAAATTAAGATAATGGTGTCCTTTGCTATGTTTCGGGCAAAATAAACCACTCAACAAAATGCGGTGATTCGTAGTGATCAAATGGCATTAAACATCCAAGATGGTGCCAAATAGCCACATGATAGGTTTTTTTTTTCTTATAACAAGAGATTCTCATGTCAATGGATAATTATGGTGTCCATTGGTATGTTTTGGGGTCGAGCAATCTACATTGTAAAAGAAGCGGCCAATTTCGGGAACCTACATAATTTCTGGGTTAAATTTACCCTGATTTGGGCAATAATTTTGACCTACATATTAGGTTCCCTTTACCCAATTTGGTCGAAGTTTACAGCGTCTATTCAAAGTGCACTCAGGTAGTTTAATTTGTTGTGCCACATAATCATGTGAAAATATAAATCCAAGATGGCCTCTAAAATGGCCGCCATTACATATTTTTCCATTCAACCATTGATGATACTTGTGGTACCTATTGGTATTTCGGGTTCCGAGCAACTGGTTTAATCCGATTACCAGCGTTTAGGTGCAATGAGAAAGATGTTGTGTCTATTTTGTCAGTAATTCGGCTCTCATAGCTTCAATATGATCTATTAGTAATTTTGGACGCCATTTTGAATTTTTTTGAAACGGTGATGCCCAGTCTGGTCTGAAAGAACTTTGAAACTATTGGAATTGATTAACTAATTTGTCATGCAGATTCTATTTGGCGCTGTCGACCATCGATAATAACCCAACGGCAGCAGTATTTGGATGGGTGATGAGCTGATGGGCAGTTTAGTTTAGTTACTGTAGCATCTCTCGACATTAGTGATGCAGCTCTTTATGTGGTGTAGTTAAAACCTAGAGGTTGATTCACATAAGCACATAGCTTATAATACTCAGAAAAGTGTCACCCTAATTCCTAACTAACTACTGAATCTTACTGATTAAGACCGTAGTGCTTATAGTCGCAGTTGCTGTGGACAATGCTTGTATGCAGGAGTGTCTATCGCTGTAACCAACCACCCTGATTTTTTGGTTTCACATGCGACACCAATAATCTGGCGTGACTATAGGTCACGTAAATTATGACTGTTTTATATGGTTACATCGTAGGCCTATCTTCTGACCAGGGTAAGCTACGAGTCGTAGAAAAGACGTATTTGGAGTACATGCTTGAAGAACCTAGGCCGAATAAATATGTCGCCTCCAATCGCCCAACCTCCTCCATGCAAACGACCACGACTCACCCTAGCCTCTCCCCCAACTCCCTATGGTACCTGCGTAGTTGCGCTAACCATAAATTATGTGACAGTCCTGTCGGTCTTCCCAGACTCACTAGGTCGACAGAACAAGGTGGACAGGATCGTCCGACGGGAGGCGCGCCGTTGGCCCAGGGTTGCGCGGGTCGACAATCACGAATCAGGCAGCTGACACCTTCCCGCTGATATAACGTTTGTTTGGGCGAAGAAACATGATATTGCGGCCAATTTTGGACGCCATCTTGGAGTTTATTGTCCCATGAGTTCACTCATACCCCATACATTTAACGTGAGTGGATTGTTTAGCCTCCGAAATATACCAATAGACACCACAAGTATATTCAATGGCTGAATGGAAGCTTCGTTATGATAACATGCGTTCTCGGCCATTTTAGACGCGATCTTGGATTGATGCCACGTGATTGACTGGACTCCCATACATTTAGTTTTAGTGGGTTGTTTGACCTCCAAAACCTACCAATAGACCCGACCAAGAGTATCATTCATTGCTAAATGGGACTATCTTTATGGAGGAAAAAGTGTTTTCGTTCGGACCATTTTGGCCGCCATCTTGGTACTCAAAACGCTGAGGGTGACACGGCAGAGTCCGAAAGAGCACCCTCTAAACCATAGAATCGTCCAAGAAAAAAACAATCTAATTGTTTTTCCAAATAAGTCCAAAAGATCCACTTTATCTGCCGGACTATAGGTGGGTTTTGTTGGTGTAGTATTCTTTAGGCCAAAGAATCATTTTGGCATGCAATATTAGCGTTGTGTTATTTGCCCTCTGTACGTTTGATAGATTAGTATATTCGTTTGTAGTTTTTTTTGTAATACTTCCGTAATATCTTCTTATCGTTTCCCTTTTCGTTTGTATTAATGTGAAGTGAATAATAAATATAATTTATTCGAATTGCTTTTGTTTACAGTGTAATAGTGTTTTCGTGATGTTCCATGCCGTAACCGAGAGGCAGTGGGGTGATGGGATAAATGATATAACAGTGGGCCCACTACATAACAACTTATTATATCTTTACATTTCACATATTTTGTAGTGTCGGAGTAAATTATGGAACTCGCTCCCTTTGCTATAAGAAAATCGTCAACTTCATACTCATTTAAAGAAAACAGTAAAACTACAAATCAAATAAAACCACCAATGATTATGAACTGCTATAACCGTCACCCCTAATTCCTGTACGTATTTTTCAGTGTTTCATATGCTCAGACATGAATATGATGTAGGTATTTGTGTGTGTGTGTGGGATGGCGGCGTGACGATATGTTATGTGGATGTATGTGGTTTTGTTTCGAAGTGGTCTATGTGAATGCATGTGAGCAGTGCGGGTCTATATGTATGCGTTTACATAAGGTGTTGAATAAGGTACCAGAATAGAGAAGGTTGTCTACTTATACATTTATATATGACGCATATTTGAATGGAAATCCCAACATTCTGTTAGAATGGAGTATCAATATTGTAAGGAGTGAACATTTCAGTCAGTATTCAGTATTATTATGGGATAGTTAAGTTGTATAGGTCTCCTTTTAGCACTATGTACATCTCCATTCCCGCAAAATTCTATTTCACATGGTATCATGTCATTTATTCCTCAAATCACAAAAAGAAAGAGGCGATTTCACACAGTGGCCTTTTGTGCCCGTTTGGCCTTGACCGTCACATGTTATAAAGACTAGTCCAAAGGTAAAATGGTACATCCAATTTTGATCATCATCCATCGAAGAGCGGATGTTTGGGGGTCCCAGCAATGCTTTTCAAGAAATGTACTGTTTTACCTCTAACGGCCCTATATGACGTTGAATTCAAATTCTGTGAACAAGCTGGAAGGAGCACCAACCAAAGAACATCAAGGTAATGTACCTTGTAGGAGGTTATACATTTTGGAATTCCGAACGAACATTGTGTCCAATTTGAGGCAGGTTAGAGTAGCATTTCCCTGGTTTGATCGACATCCATCAAATCAGGACTGTAATGTTTGAGAGCTAGAAGGGCAATTGCTGACACACTGGATAGATAAAGTGGTTGAATGAATGGATAGATAGATAGATAGATAGAAGATAGATAGATAGATAGATAGATAGAAGATAGATAGATAGATAGATAGATAGATTCACAAATATTCAAATTCTGCAAAATTTTCCCATTTACGCTGCATGTGCGTTTGACTTGTGAGAAGATGGATGAGAGGAACAGAGAAACTAGTGAAGAAGCAGGGAGAAACTAGAAAAGGGGGTACCCGGAACAACAGTAGAGTTAGAAACAGGAAAGGAAAAGGGGAGAAAGGGAAAGTCCTCTCCTAAACTTATTTTTAACCCTAACCGTCGTTGTACGAGGCGTTGAGGATGGTATACCACTTCTGCTCTGCCTCGATCCCATTTTATTCCTGCGAAACAGTTTTCCAGTGCTTTCAATGGCATTGCCAAATGTTAGGTACCTATAATGTGCCATCTCGCCTACTAGGAGGGGCGTTCTGACGGGTACATCGATTATTGTTTCGGACTTCGCGTGTGATGCCTACAACACCAACTTCTTTCGTTTTGCATATAATCTGAAACTGTCAACTTGGCAAATACCTGAACAGGTTGAAAGGGAACCTCCCCTCAGGCTGTTTCAACAAGCTTACTGACAATATAAGTATATATGCGTCATATGTGTGTTCCGTATTATATTCACCTAATCTGTTAGAAACCCTCGGCACATGAGTGAGGTTGATGATCAACATGTCACTATTTGAAGTTAATAATTGAATAGAAGGAGGTAACCATCATTTTCATTTCTGCTCAAGTACCGAATAGTTGCCTGTGGAAGCTTTTGTGGTTCTGAATAAGTGTCAAGATTACAAACACTTCCTTACCCGAGAAGTGTGTTTGCTAGCAATTCAGCTGGTCAGAATCGGCATTCCGCTTGTGAGACCTAGCTGGCATCAGCGTTCACTCGATTCAGTCAGTACCGATTCCAGTGATTTTCCCGACGAATGGGGGTCACTAGAAGGATCGTTTCAACGTGCGGTATAGTGGTTTGGGGGGCCTCTAAGAGCAAACGAATGTGAACGATATTCGATCACATATATTAGATATCTGGCTATGACCCAAACCGCGCCCATGCCCCGCATATGCTACTCGGTACATTGGCCAGCCAATCCATCGTCTGATCCACACGCTTCATTCTTCTATTACTATTTTGAAACAGCTCGGAGTGGATTGACGTGCAATCCAACTAAACAGTACGTTGCTACGTATGGCGAGTTGCTCTCTTCAAGTAACAGTAGTCCCTATTCATTTCAACGATCTTCGTAGCTTGTTAGATACGATATAGGTATATAATTTTATCCTCGCGACACGCGTCTCCAGCGTTCGATAGTTTCGATTCTATGTGTGTCGTCACCTCTGTCTCTGCTGGAACCGTGGTCCTATATCACACCTGGAAATGTCCGGGGATACTATGGTTATGGGTATAGCCGCCGCCGTCTCCGCCGCCGTCGCACGAAACTCTAGCGGGTAGCGCAACTACTCTTTAACGTTTTATCCGCTTGTTTTGGAACGTGGTACACCGTCCGCGCTTGTGAAAATCTCGGATGAGTTCGAAATTGTACAGCTGCGTGTCTGTTGGCCCCTCTATTTAGCAGGTTTCACACAAACATACTGTGTTTTATTATATATATATTTATCCGAATTAAACGAAACTTTGTGAGTGGGGACAAAACGGTGGCCCCAAATAGCATGACGTTGATTTCAAGGTCACCAGAGGTCCAATGTTTGGGTTTTTTTAATTCGCAATTCGCTAACCTCGTCGGATTCTAACAAAACATGGTGAGTGTGGACAGTTGCTAGTCCTAAACAACATGAATATGGCATTCACAAGTCCCATGAGGTTAAATTCGCATGAATCATGCGATTTTCTGGCTTGGGGAATGTGGACCACAGTTGAACTGAACAACAGGTGGCGCATTTCAAAGTCACTGGAGGTCAAGGTGGACATCATGTAATGTGCTTTCTCTGAACGAGGTCCACGTCGTCGGTTTTACCAGCCTGGACATGTCCTAGTTTTGCCATGACTCTCTAACGAATTGTTTGATTAATTTGAAACGTGGTACAAATGTCAAGTGGAAGTTGGAAGCTAACAAAGCGATTCCAACTGAAATGTGCAGGGTATGATAACATTAACATGGCAGATCCGATCGGAATATGAAACCGTTTCTTATACTAGTATGAATACCATGCGTTGATAACTGCGCCTCGAAGCCAAGAGATCGAAGGGCAGACAGATTGAAGATCAAATTTTACGGTATATTGCGCTGACTGAACATGATACTGAATATTGGCCGCTCGAGGCTACCAGCGTTGTCAATTCACAAGTTCATCTAATTTAATGAAGTACCCGAGCATCATGCAGAATAATTTGACTTTCTAGAAAATGCCTCGCCCCAAAATTCCCTCTTGAGAAAGTGCAAGGTATATCAGTTTCATTACTGATTACCAGAGCACAAACCTCGGGGTAAATAAGTTACTCTCGATATTATCGAGTAATGTTGCTATGGCGACAATCATTAATAAATATGGATGACCCGGCCATCGAGGCTGGTAATACAAGCAATCTCTTCCACACACACGGGAGGATGAGCAAAGTTAACAATCATCTACCAGACTTGTAGTGTGAGTACATTGACCCGAGTACGAGTACGAGTACGAGTACGAGTACATCACTATGAGTACGAGTACGAGTACGAGTACGAGTACGAGTACGAGTACGAGTACGAGTACAAGTACAGAGCTCATAAGTACGAGTACGAGTACGAGTACAAGTACAGAGCTCATAAGTACGAGTACGAGTACACCACCACGATTACGAGTTTTTCGGCCATCAGTATGATATATAATATATCTAAGACGGTGGGTTTGGGCTCAATGGCTCAATGGCTCAAACAAGAACCCTGCGCCCTGCTGATTGTGGATGAGCACCAGCAATAACTCGCCTCCTATTTCCAACTAGTGCTCAGAAGATGTCCGGAAGGGGGGGTCAAGGTTGTAATCAGCCATGTTCTGCTCCGTGACTGCGATGTTATGTCCCGTCCCCTTCTGACCGGAGTTTGGTAACAACTGTCACGCCCATTCAGCTACTTCCTGAAGGCTGGGCAAGGTGGTAGCAATTGCCTGGCCCATCACTGGCAAAGCAGCCGCGCTATGAATAACCACATAATGGAGAAACTATGTTAAAAAAAAAAAAAAGTACAACAATATTCGAGCATGCACTCGACTATTACTAAATTAGTACCCTAATACAGTGAGTAATGCTACAACACAGATACACCGACTTGTAGTGTGAGTACCTTGACCCGAGTACGAGACTACGAGTACGAGTACACGAGTACGAGTACACGAGTACGAGTACAAATTTTTTGTTACAAAAAAACTATTAAGTACGATGTATGAGTACGAGTACCACGTTTTTTTCAACAACTGAGGAATGAGTACGGCTGTACACGGGAAGTACAGAGCCCTGGTACGAGTTCACGAACAGTACAAGGGGAAAAGGTACCGAGTACGGACTCCGAAGTACGAGTACGGACTCGAGTAGAAAGTCTAAGATTCTTGTAATCTAACAGAACAAAATATTCTCCGATACCTACTATGCCTCATTAAGAATATTTTATTCGATTATAGGGATACAGATTCATATACCGAGTAGTTAGTCTATTCACTGTAGGAGGACGGAACCTGCTACTTCATTTTTGAAAATGGCTGTTTATTACTTCACAAACTTACATGCTGTTCAAAGAACAAAAGAAACTTTGTAGAAAACTCCAGTGCCTAGGTCTGGTGTTTGCTCGGTTATTTCTGAGTAGCGTTCCAATCCTGAGTGTGCACTTGAAACGACGTGCGTTAGTTCCGTTTTAATGTCGCTGGCTACCGATTAACGAACCACTTTAACGGTGGGCGACCTCTCGGGGGCTAAAGACGGTTTAGGGTTGATCCAGTGCCAACTCCTTCACTTACACCAATCACGAACCCCCTGACCAAAAGGAGGATAGCTGGACGCATAAAGTAAAACAGCCGCTATAGTCGAGGAGCAAGAAGTGGACAAAGTTTTCATTAAAAACCAATTCACACATATACATTCTTTACACCGGGCGAAACAGGGAGTTCACGCATCGTCCAACTTCATCGTCCACCCATGGTTCGCGAACGAGCGCGAGAGTTACCACATGTGTCACCACTACGAGTGGACACCGGATCAGTGGAACACATGTTTCTCGGACAAGGTAGTGCATGGAGGTGCCAAACAGTCGCCACAAATCCGTCCCTAGTACAGCGAGTGTACCTTCCGCGCATGCGTCCAGGTCTCCGTATGGGGGTTGTTTTCCATTCATGGACGGGTGTCGTCTTCATTGGTAATTATCAAAGATCTTCCTTCTAATCAAGGTCTCAGCGTGAAGACCCCACAATCAGTTCCGACGCTGTTGCTTCTGTACAACATGCTCGCTTCCATTCCACTTGCATGAAACGCTGATTTTTTTTTTTTTTTTTTTTTTTTGGGGGGGGGGACACAATAAGATCATCCACACATAGAGATATTATTACTCCAATACTTGCGTGGTGAATGCTCCATGATGTCGTTATGTTTTTTTTGGTGCGAGCAATTAATAATCATACAGCGGGCGGATTAGAGGAGGAAAAAATCTAAGATGTTGATATCTCAACACCATTGAGTTATGCTTTTCTTCAACTTTTTGTTGTTGACATCAATGAGTACTATGGTATTGGAACTTGCGCCCCTACCCCAGACCCGTCTCCGGTGTGACAAGGGATGGAAGCCTGTCCTCACCGCAGCGGAGTGGGACGCTCAAACCACTGAACCAACACATAGGAATTCCGGAAGGCCTTGTTGAAAGCAAGGTTCAGCAGTCTAACGTCTGTATAGTGAAGAGAAGGCAAATGTTTCGAGGGTTACTACATTTACGGATAATACAAAAGTGATAAAAATATGGAAATAAATCAATATGGTGATAAGGTGACGTCTGTATCATAATGGCCCGTAGAGGAACTCTGAGGCAGTACATGCAGTTTCTCTGAATGTATATGATAAGGAAAGAAATATGGCAATCACAGTAGCCCACAGTTCATTAAGACTTCGAAATGATTTGCCATAACAAGTCATAAAGAAGTGCCCATTCCTTGTCAAAAATGAAATTAAGGGGTTAATGGGGGCCTTCAAGGGATTTTCTATCTTTGGTAGGCAATCTATCAAAGTTCCTGAAGGATCTTTCTTGGAACAAACATCTTTTAGGCATCTTTTTTAGGTCTGAATTGCTCATGATTTTGCTTTGCGAGGGGACATACAAAAGGATTTTTTTTGTCCTGATTTCCTGAGTCCGAGGAATAATTGCAGTCATGACAGTTGAGATGTATTGCATGCGTGTATGTGACCCCCGGATTGTGAAACACTAGCTATCCCACTGGATGGACGAAGTTCCATTGACTTGGTATGTAGGTTCCCTATAATATGGACATGATTCCCATTTCGGGGGTCAGGTCAAAGGTCGTCCCAGTTCAAGATGGGTCAAAGTCTAAGAAACCTTGTGAACGTCTTAGATCCAGAAGGCTTGGTCTGGTGTAAAATTGACTTTTCTACGCACCCTTCTTATGGGGAGCTATCCATAACCCTATTTTTCGTGTGTGTGGTTGTAATTGTTGTAAAGCATTGGGAATTATGAAAAATAATTTGCCAATTTTGGTTTGTGAACACAGTTACTCGAGTCTACCCACCTGGATGGATCAAGAGCATACTGGTATGTGGGTTCCTATTAATTTAGTCATAAGCCCTTATCTTTTTGGGGTCAGGGCAAATGTGGACCTGATTGAATGCAAAAAGAAACTTATTCCAATCAAGCTGACATTGGTTTCAGCTCCTTACAAGTATGGGGGAGTACAGAATATGAGCATGACCTGTTGTTTGTATTGGATATCATTTTCTGTGACAAATTGCAAACTTATTTAAATTCGGCAGATTTTGGCTTGCGTAGCAGGCAGGATTCTCAGTACTGCGAAAACAGAGGTCAAGTTGACAGAGGTCAAAGTTGGACATACATACTCTAGACTGCCAGGGATCAGTCAAGGATCACTAAGCCTTCTAGCTTCTGGTTTTCTTCCTTGTACAGTGTTTAGCTTGTTCATTGTGTTAAAGGTCATCGGGGTACAGTGTAGTAAATCTGGCAAAGGACGAGCGATAAAGCACGTACAGTGTACAGAGCAAACTTTCATATCTCCATCGACCGAAATCACTCCCATATAAATATACCGGCCAAAAAAATACAAATATCCCCCATATGATTCAGTATTAACGTTATAGAGTGCTACCATATTTATTTATTTATTCATGTTGTGCTACAATACAAGGTACAAAACAAGTACATGAAAATATGTACAGGATTGGGATTAAATTGGTATCCAAAAGTGGTGTACAGAGTTGACGGGAAGTGAAATTGGATCTGTACCCAGTGACTCACTAATGGACACTGGCTTATATGTCAAGTTTTGAGTATAGTAGTATTTAAAGCGATTATACCATGTACCATGGGATGAACAGACTCAAAACTCACTATGTCATTAGTCCATAAGTCAATTCAAATTCATTATTTGAACCATTCTCCTTCCTATAACTTAAAAGCTTTGGCCTCAGTTGAAGGAGGTAATGGAAAAAGCATGCTACAAAATGAGATGTCAAAGATTTCATTAGAGGGAGATATTCAGGGTGAAGATTAGTGCGGCTGACTGCCATGTATCACCATGCTCTGAACCCGCCTTAAAGGACCAATGCAGGATGATTCAATAATGTAATAATGCCAATGATGGATGAAAACTGAATGCGCAGTCCAAACCTGAAGTTCAAAGGACTTGCGTTACAGAGTTTATAGTCATTTGACGTTGGTATTGTGAAGCATTGGTATTGGCGCAAGATTGGAAGCATCCCATCATGCGATGATAAATGATATCATACTTGCACAACCCTGCAAACATCTTTTTTTTTTTTTGAAATTCGAACATTAATTCACTTCAAAAACATTCAGTCTATGGGAGAGGATTTCGCTTGCAGTGGTTGGTATGGTGTTTTGTTGATGGTTACTTTGGTGAGAGAAAGACACAGAACTTGCTAATTATGACTTATTACACAAATGAAACAATCAAATACATAACATAATACCTGTGGTGTCATGTGTGAAGTCAGTGCTTATTGCGCCCCCCAATTGGGAATTAGCCACAATTTCTTGCGTAATGGCCCAAACTTTGAGGCCCAATAGCCACATAGAAAAATTGTATTGAAATGGGATTTTTACCTATAGATTTAAAAGTTTCCATTCTCCACAATCTGACAAAGAACCTCTGTTGTATCCAAGTCTGCAGTTGTCGTTTAAAGCTCCATTCAGCTTGGAATTTCGGAGGAAAATAAGCTTTGCAATCAAGTATATTGAAAATTGAATGCAATTGTTTTATACCTCACCGACAGGGTAGGACTCAGTCCAAATTACAGCACTCAAATCATTTTCTATTTGAAGGAAATGTAAATGTGATCAGGTGTGCTAATTTTCAAAAAAAAGCGGCCAACAGTAACAAATGTACTTGTTTCGCCACAGGACCACAAAAATTACCGATTTTTTTTACCTAAGGAGTCACTATCGTTTTTCAACAGATTTTTTTCAATTCAGTTTTTATATAGTCAATACATTAGTTACGACATAGGGTAGGCTGTCGTGGTTGGAAAGGAGGACATGAAAATGAGGTTGAAGGGAAACTGAATGCATAGGAAGTGCCTCGGAACCGGGCCTTAGTCTGTGGAGCTGGCTTCCTAGAGGTATGGAGATTACAGCATTCAGACACTAGGTGGGTGTATGACTGAAGGATCACCTTTGGCTGTTGTAAATGGTGTTTTGCCTCTGTGTATGATGTCAATGATTCGCCTCTCTCTCTCCCGCCAGACAAGCACCGAGCTGAGGAGATTAAGCAATAGCGGTCAGATTATATTTGATACTCGATCAGCTTAAAGCCGTGGGCGGGCGGGCAACGCGGGCAACGCGGGTAAACTCGTTTACATGGCTTGGCGGGCGGTGTGTTTCGTTTTAACACAGACATGCACCGCTTCCACTTTTAAGTGGGTATACGTGCTACATGAGAACCCGTGTATTATTATTCTATCATTCTCAGTATTATTATTGTTTTTTTTTTGTTTTGTTATTATCAAACACCGAGCGCATACTAGTGTTTAAACCGAAACACCTGTGACTTGTTTTGGAAGATGTAATAGCATATACTTGACTCGTCAAGGTTTAAAGATGCAAATATGTGTTCAATAGGTGTCTGGCCATTAAAAGATTCATTACGAGTGTGGGAACAGTTATGAGTGTTGTTTGGAACATGATTTGACCATAACTTTGTTCTCTACTCTGCACTATGGGGCACGAGCCAGTAAGATCACAGGCCAGGGAAATCCCGGAATTTGATGAGGAAATACCACGCGTGCCCGCCCGCGTGCATTGAAAACCGGTTATATTAAAGTTATGGAGAGTGATTTTACCCGCCTGCCCTCCCGCGTGCAGGAAACGCCGCTTAAGATTAGTGACACATTGCATGCAGTTCAGGTGGTTAGCATCAATCTGTTTCACTCGGCAGTGTAATTCGGACATTATGGAAGTTATTTCCAGTTCAAATGAAGGTGAATACTCTCATTGTATGCCATTGTTATCTGTTTTCCTACCTCCTTTAATTTTGTGTTTGTCTTATATGTACACACGGGCTTATAATTACTTACTTTCATGGACATAAATGGCCAAATGGCTCAAAAACGTACAGAACCCAACCAGCATATGGCAATAATTCACAAACCGAAATAGCGAAGTGTCAAAGACATAGTTAGTGAACATTGCATGCAGTCAGGGTAGCATCAATTGTGCACTCGGCAGTTAATTGGACCTGAGGAAATTATTTCCCAGTCCAAGAAGGTGATTACTCTATTGTATGCCATTGTTATCTGTCTTCCGACCTCCTTTCATTTTGTGTTTTGTCTTATATGTACACACGGGCTTATAATTACTTCAGAAATAACTGGCCAAATGGCTCCAAAGTTTACATATACAACAGCTATATTGCAATTAAGATTCACAACGAAACAGCGAATTTTAACATGAATACCATATTACAATTATTTTTTAAAATAAATGTTATGATGGCAGGGCAATTGATGAGGCCTGTCTGGTCACCAATGACCCACGTAACCGTCCTAAAACAGAGTAATGTATGTGACGCGCTGTGAGCCCTACGGTGGAAAAGGCGCTTAATAAGCACCCAGATATGAAATTATCATTATTTTAATGATACGGAATTGCTTCTGTCAGTAGAAAAAGGGTTTCTGTCCAGCTTGTACGGAAAAAGGTACGAAAATCTCCCTTTCACTCATAGTGCAATCCCTCCATTTCGGAGAAAAATTACTGAAAGACGAGGTTATGTGTATTATTATAAAACGGTACATGATACAATGGGTGAAGTCCTAATCAGTGTGTTGTAAAAATTATTCGACGAAGATTGAAATACAATTATTTAATTTTGCTATTTGGTGCCCCCAAATAACTCATAACATCGAATATAGAATTGGCTAAGAACCACACTTTAAAGCAGGCTCCTAATACTGTGGTCCATTCCAAAAACCAAGTTCAATGTCACTGATCGATATCACTGATGTTACTATTTGTCATGTTATGTCATGCAGCGATCAAGTTATGCAATCATCCAACTGTACTAAGTGGATAGATGAAACGCACCCGTACGGTTGTTTGCGAGTCAGACGTCCCATCCTACCGAATGGCTCAGCAGTTTCTCAAATAGTCAAACAAATCACTGGAATACTGAAATGCTATTATACAGCTGTATTCAACTGGACATTAGTATTTGATGTTACACAAAATAGGAAAGGGGGCACAGTGTGCGATGAGTGAAACAAACAACTGGACAATTTTGGCCCAAATTACAACCAGGTGTACTCATCATATTATACTTATCATATCCACAAGGGTTTTAGACTTTAACCTCGGTGAGCCTAAGATTGACTTTGACCTGAAACACTTGGGATCATGTACTCATACGGGAACCCAGCACTCAATTCCATCCAGATGGGGTCGAACGTCCACACACATATACACACACACAGACACACCACATACAAGCATCCACGCACACATACCACACACACCCACTGTCATGGATTCCTGGAGATAAAGGAATGAAACATGGGAGGGGTGAGCGCAACAAACAACCACTCTTACGTACTGTAAGAGGAGAGACACATTAAGTTGACACGCATCGTAGTAGAATTATTTTCATGACTGAACTGGTGATCAACTAGGTGTTCCGGTCCTTATATTGTGGTGGCCTCTCGATGAGGGAGGAAATTCGTTCACCCGGCGCCCAAGGGAAAATAGGCGCCTTCGCTGGTGAATCCTGCTGTCTATTACTTTTACATGTCTGTTAAGCCGTACTGTTCGCCATCTTGGTGTCCTGATGACGAGGTGATCTTCATCCGACGCCTCTTCGTCACACATCGTCGTCACGGTGATGCTTCTCGGACGCTCTTTCACCCGTCGCTGATACCTTTGTTCGTCTGGCCGTGAAAATGAAATGAGGTGGGTAAATACAAAGGTCCACCAGGATGAATACATGCATTATATCCACATCAAAATGAATGATCGTGGTACAATTTCTCAAACATTACTATCCATTCATCTCGGAAAAACTGATTGTGTGAGACGAAATGGTTCACGAATCGTTCACGAATATTCATGTTATCGATCACGTCAGCACTCTTAAAATTTGTGGTAGAATTCACACACACTGGGTAACTAGCACATCTACCCCGGTGTTGTGTAAGGAATTAAGAATTACAACATTGTGTAAAAATACACAACTTGTGCATATTATACACAATGTTTGTTATTGTTCCCACATAACACCGCGGTAGGTGTGCTGGTTACACAACATTTCAAGAAACGAGGGGTGGGCATGGAGAGCGCAAGTGACGTGATAGAATTTTTGTTGTGTTAGACGGTCATATATTTCTAGCAGAAGTTCAACTTTCAGATTACCAAAAAACAATCGCTCAACAGTATGAACCGTAAAGTAGACGTGAAGCTGCCTAACTGAAACTCTTCAAATTAGACTCCAGCAAAAGGAAATTACCCTCACGAATATTTTTCTCCCTATAATTTTCTTGCAAAACGTTCACCCAAATATTGCAGAAGCGTTGTCACTACAACACGTTCAATCCCTCATTGTAACAGATACAACACCAGGAAAATAGCGGGGGGGGGGACATATCGAACTAGAGAGTGGGACAGTTCTGGCCTAGAGAAATGTGACCACAGATTTTACATCATACAGTATCTGACATTCACCTATGGATGATAATTCCATGGCTACTTTTTCTGTCAGATCAGCTTTTCTCCTCGATGATTGCAATCATGAGACGGCTAGGGTTGCCGAATTAAATTGTGAAGATATACGCAAACACTATGCAGCTGGGAAGATTCTTGGAAGCCTAGATTAATGGTTTTCCTTAGAAAGAAAAAACAACAACAATAATAATAATATTAATTTACTACTACTACTACTACTACTACTACTAATAATAATAACAACTGGCATACATCTATGAGTTAATAGATGGGCCGGCGGACTATGGAACGAAGAAACCGGATCGGCCCGGGGCCGTCAGCAACAGAAAACACCTTTTCACTCAATATACAATTCTTCAACAGTCAAACATCAAGATCGCATCAACTCCATAGAGTGAGAGACGAAGTGAGGTCTCTCTTCGATTCTGCCCCTCCAACACATTTACAAGGAGAGTACCCCAACGAGCAACATACCGGCTCAGACGTCGCCCGGATCACAAGGTCCTGCGCCAGTCGTCGCCCCCTCAGGACATCTGGTGAAAATGGGCTAATCTGGGGGAACACAAAGAGGAAGAGTGCTCCTGCAAACTTCAGTCCAATAACATGCCCTGCCACAACATGGAACCTGCTGACGGGAATCCTCGCAGATAAGATCACCGACCCACCTCAGTGACACATGACATCCTGGCGCGGAACAAAAAGGAGTTCGCCCAGGCAGCTGAGGGACAAAAGATCAACTGGTCATCGATAAAGCTGTGAGACGGACTCCAGAACCCTACTCACCAACCTGGCGGTAGCATGGATTGATTACCATAGGTTTGTCAAACAGGAAAATTCCTCAGATATGCACCATTGTAGAAGGCGTCTATGCACAACTGGGTTACTGACCTGACGGTCAAATCCAAATACAACGTGGCGTATTCCAAGGAGATGCCCTGTCCCCACTACTGTTCTGTTTGGCTATCAACCCCCTCAGCTACATGGCTCACAACGTGCCGCCACGGATATACACTCGGGTCAGAACGAACTATCCATCACACCGGACCTCCTCTACTACATGGTATTACCTGAAGCTTCTACGGGCAAAAAACGAACGGGGCATTGACTCAATGATCAAGACTGTGAAGTGAAGATCGTCATGACGGACATTGTGGATGTGCTGGACTGATAATCCACAGAGGGAAGGTAAAGTCTACCCAAGGCCTTTCCCTGACATCGGCCGAATAAAGGACGTCAATGTGGCCACTGGGCACAAATACTTAGGGATGCCACGCAAGGCGGGAGAACCTAACAAAAGGTCTACTCAAAACGCGGGTCATACACGTGTCTCAAGACCAGACTAAACGGCAGCAACAAGGTACAAGCCCTCACGTACAATACGCATGCACGTGATCACCTACACAGCAAGGGTGAATAGCTGGACGAAAGCAAGAACAACCAGAAACTCCTGACCATACCAACGGGGACTGCACCGCCTTCCTCCCACCGAGATAATGGAGAGTACAGTAACAGTTGAGAAAATGGACTGTGCGAATACATCCGCCAGAAAAAGTCGGACGAACCACTACTAGAGCGGCGGCATGGATTGCAATTTAGACCAGCTGACACAACCGGGGAAAAAATAGTGGAAACACAATGGCTCCATGAGTACCACTCCATGGGCAGTACCTCGGCAGAATGGAGGAAGTCACCAGCCAAGAAACGGCATTCAAATGGTTGTCCAATGCGGACTAAAAATAGAAACGGAAGCAATGATAACAGCTGCACAGGACCATGCCCTGAATACCAAATGCCAAGAGCCAGGAATCCTCCACAAAAACACAACGGAACCCCAGCAAAGTTGCCAGAATGTTTTGGTGGGTGCTCAGGTTGAAACTTGGGTAGAACCACCTGGTACAAGGATGCCAGCAAAAGATGGCCCCAACGGGAGTAACCTGCAGACATAATAAAGTTTTTGCAAAGACGCCATACATTGGGGGATCCTGCAAGCAACTACGAGATAGTTTTGTCCCCAGAACAGCCATGGTTTTTGCCCCCAAAAACCCCACAACCCCCCTGAGGGGGCAGTAACGGAGAATGATGAGTCAGATCCTGTACGACTTTTGAGCTGCGAACGGACAGAAGGCAGAGAGAAAGTAAGATCGAAAAATATCAAGACCAGAGACTGGAGATACAACAGCGACTATTGATGTCACGCGGACGTACGCCCAGTGGTAGTTGGGGCGCGGGGGCTGTATCCCCGAACCTGGAAGGAAACCTTCAGAAGATACCTGTAAGCCAGAACACCATGCCACCTACCAAACAAGCCATCCTTGAAACCGCCCACATACTGAACATACTCTTCTGGACCTCCCAGAATCTGGGTGGATTCCGAGGTTCGCGTGTAAATATGTACATACATCCAACATTGTAATAGTTGTGAAAAAAAGAAAGATACAAGAACAATACCAATAATAATAATCATAGCCATGTACGAGGACGTCAAACCTCGTTCAAAGGAAGCATTCACACTCAATTATGTCCATTTGACTTCGTGACTTTGAATTCCCTATCCGTTGTTCCTGTCCAATGTAGTCCACATTCCCCCAGTTGTTTAAATACGACACGTTAGAAAAAAAATGCATGATTCATGCAAATGTGCCCTCCTGTGACCTTGAAATGACTTCATGTCTTTTATACTAACGAGTTCTGTTCAAACCCACGAAGTTATTAAAATGCGAAAAGAAAAACAACATGAATTTGACACTGGCTACTTTTGACTCTTGCATAAACCGTCATGTTATTGGAACCAACTTTAGTATTCTCGCGTGAAACCTGCACCCAGAGGCACCTGACACTCAGTGAAGCCCACTTTCGACCTCATTCGAGATTTCACTATGGCCGGCATGCGTACCAAGTTTCCATAAATAGGATCAAGCGTTTAAGAGTTATTGTGCTAACGGCTCGAGTTTTCGGCGGCGATGGAGACTGCGGTAGCTACATTTCCTCAAAACCATAATATCCCCGGACACTTCCAGTGTCGCGGGGATAATAATACACACTACTACACTACTACTACTACTACTACTACTACTACTACTACTACTACTACTACTACTACTACTACTACTACTAATAATAATAATGTTTATGACTTGTCAGTTTGGTAAAATGCAACTTGTTTCAGATATAATTGTATTGCCTGAATCAACTATTCGAGCTCTGTCATTTTTAGGGTTCACTTATATTGATCAACTGTTGGATTTTAAGTGCTTTAACACACTCCTCTCTCCCGGCTCCTCACTCTGCACGTTGGTGAATGCCATAGTTGCCTGTCCTCTATCAATCGCTAATGCCATCAAATACCCTCAGAAGATTACTGATTTGGAAGCATTTTTCATTTTCTTCGTGGGACGTGCGTTTGGTTCCGCATCTGACCATGTACATGAGTCTGTATTACTGTATCCGCATTATGGATTGACACGTCAGCAGATTCAGAGAACCTGACGCATTGCTTGCGTCGGGGATAGAGGACTTCTTTATTTGGACTTTCCCGCATAGGTTATTGTCTGGCGTATATGCACTTAGCTGGCCTACTCCCAAGGACTGCCAGTTAGCTGCCCAGTTCAATGTGATTTGACATTGCCCAAAGTCGCATAATTATATGAATTCAATGAGGATCATGGATTACAAACCCGGAAGGATGTAACTGACCCGGACAATTACAACTGACCGGATGAATGAAATTGATGGAGAAGAAACTACGACCAGACTGTAAAATACTGATAGGCCTATGTCAGTTTTATCCATCCAGCCGGTGAGAACTCTGTGTTATTCCATCAGACGGACATGGAAATCGGCTGATGAATGACCTGTGACACCGGAATCGAATGAGTGGCAAATGCTGGAACTGCTACGTTAGCCCTCATTATCCTCCGACTACTGTCATTCTCTCATTTCGCTGTTGTACATACATACCCAGCCCTTCGTGGATCGGCGCTTTTAAGGCTCCACGCTGCCGGGCCTGTCTGCTCCTTTCCGGGATGGAATTCACGTAGAAGGTTCTTACTCGTGATACCTGTAACGAGAACCTAAGTGTGATCGCTATTGCATTCTTCCGTTGACTTTTTGCCGGGAACCCCCCCCCCCCCCCCCCCTCTAGTATGGGAATCTATAAGTCTTACGAGAAGGTGTCATTTTCTTGATTCCAAGCCCTTTTCCCGACACTCTAGCTTCAAATGTTGAAACATTAATATATACCGACATAAGGTATTAACTTCCGCTTTCGTAGCGCACTTGTTGGGATACAGTGCCTAGCATCTAGCGTATTTGTTCTTTCTTAGATCCGAGATCGAATAATCAAATACTGACCTTTGTAGAACGTTAATGTGAGAGAATCCTGAATGTAGAGCCATTCTCATATCGAAGTTTGTCCCTCTCATATGTCATCAGGTACCAATGGAGGTTTATAAGATTACGATTCCCGGGGAAAACCCTCCTTTAATGAGTACATATGGCAGATAGTTCAAGCGAACAATCACTGGTGTTTTTCACATTCATAAGATTTGCTGACGATACATGGTTATGCGGATGCATAAGTCCTGCAATGGTTGTGCAATTTTGGTTTCCCACTCAAGAATAGGTTGAAGAAGCTATGGCACGCAACCCATCCGGATTCGACTGAAAATGAGAACGGAATCATACATGTACTCGTCTCTGATCGAACTGAATAATATAGCAAAAACAACACGCAGAATAAGGCTTCTCTTACGACGTGTGTCGTTACCAATGTTTGTTGTGATCGCATTTTGATGAAGCATCATGTACGACTTACTCCATCAATTACATGAATAATTCTTCATGAAAGCTCAACACGGTAACATTTTCCACAGCTAGAGCTGGGGGTTCGTGCCTCAGCCCTCCCCCCCCCCACTGAACAAAAAGTTTGGGGGGATGCTGATAAGGCCTCATAATTTCCCACGGCTCCAAACTGGCATCTGCCTATTTTTTAAGTATACTTGTCGATCTGTCCAATGCACACGTATCCTACATATAATAGGTTTACAAATTTTAGTAAAATGCTGGGGGATCCCCGGCCCGTCCCCTGGCTATAGCCGACTTTGTATAATGGATTACTAATGATGAATATTTTGTGGTATTATTGGACTTTTGGGTAATTCCAATTGGGAGAATCTATATCCCTATTGCATCTGAAAAGAGTTTCCGTCGATACTAGGGGAAAAAGCAATGGGATAGTGGTGGTCTGGGAAGGGTGGTGTGAAGTGATGGGATGATTGCGAACATTAAGGTGGCGTAGGTGCAGACATTAAGCCAGAGCATTGGGAATCGATATGATAATTGATTATCTGTACCATGCCTCATCGAATATACGAATTACAATGTTTTTACAGATTTTTCTGGCAATTTGAGAAATCGCGGGCCTGGGACCCCCATTTTACTGCTGGTATCCGCACCATAAACACTCGGGCAGTGCCGTTTTTCCGGCCATCCGGGGTTTACCCCCCTCCCCACCCCAAAGAAAAGAATCGCTCCGCTCGACTGGTTGGTGGCGCTCCACTTAGGACAGTCTCCCATAATTATCCCCCCCCCCATAATTGTCCCGTTCCGCCCTTGGTTGTTGCACATAGATACACTAGCAACATTAGAAAATTAGATCATTTTGTAAGAGTTGTGAGTGAGAACTTTGTCACATGGTCATAAAATATGCAACAGTGGAAGTGCAAGTAAAAATATCCAAACGTGTTCAGACATCATTAACGATATCTAATCTTCTCACATGTTGTGTGTTACGTAGCCTACATAAATGAAAGCAGCGGAACCGAATTTGGCATGCGTACGTAGCGCGCAAAGTTTTTTTTTTTCATTCGGATGGTTGAATTGTGCCTTCAAAGCGTTTGGATACCACATATTTCCAGAACAACGGGGGAAGTCAGTATTTTTTACTCGGACAGCAAACGGCTAGTATTCCGCAACGTGAAAAATAACGAGTTCGAAATTACCCCTGCCACCACTGATTGTCGCGCCGAGCCGTGCAACTGGTCAATATCATTTTCTTGAAAATTTTACAATGAAATTAACCCGAATATCCACGAACCCACTAGGCTTGGCGTGCGTGGTACGGACGCACCCACTCCCACTGCGAGGCAGAGAGATTTTCCGCCCACTGCCTTTCATTTTTCGCGAAAACAAAAAAATTAATTCGGGGAGAAATTCGAAAAAAGGGAATGAAAGATTATACCGTCATGGGGTGTAAGTCTGAGGTCTGAAATTTCGACTGGGCGAAAATGGCGCTCCCCCCTGGAACCCCACCCCCACCCCCCCCACCCTCCCCCACCGTTTCTCGTCCGTACAAAAATACCATATCGGTTACGAGCGTTCTTAATATCAGTTTTTTTTTTATACGTCGGTTTCAAGGCAGGTTTTACGTTATAGGTCAATTCCTTTTACATTACCGGCCATTTTACATTATGGGCATTTTTAACATTATCATTAATCTTCACTTCCCATTTGTAACACACCCCTGATCGACGAGTAAGTACGTGTGAAACACGGCATGTAGTCTGTTTAAGCGGCAAGCATCGGAGAAAGAAGAGAAAATGACACTTTTTTCCTTAAATAAGAATATCATACAAAGCTTAACAAATTTCTTGATCAATAAAATATTTGTCTGAAATAAAAATAAATATAAAGTGGCAACAAAACGTGCACCTACCTGTTGCTCCTGGCGTCGTCGTTTTTGGGTCCTTTCCTTCCCCTTTTTCCCGGGCCTGATCCCTCAAAACTAGTACAGCTGCGTCGTGGTCACCTCAATCATACTGTATACACCACGAGTAAAACCTCAATCACGAATAGAGTTATATTCATACTAAGAGCGAATTAATGCTGAAGTTTGTAACACAAAATATACAGTAGCCCCAATGGCTGATTCAGACCGTTCTAATGTCTAGCCCCTAATAACTTACCAACCCTGATTGCATTAAAGCGTCCATGCCTTGTCAGTAGTTGGGAATTGCCCAATTGCTGACTCATTAGCAACAACAGATTTCGACACGGATAATAGAGCTTAACGACGAATAATATTTCGTTCCATTTCTATAAGTATTCTCGCCCGTGTATGGTAATTAACATTCCTACGGTTCGATCCTGGATATTGATGCTCCGGGAATTGTTAACTTCGCAGCCACATGCAGTATCCTGTATGAGATCAGTTGAAACTCGATCGTCGGGACCACCCCGGACTGGGATGACTGATAAATTTCAAATTGCAGCATGGGTTTGGTAATTCGGGATGGGATGTAAGAGAAGCTTGAAATTGGGGGTAGTATTTACGAGATACAATTCGTTGGGCGGGGGACCCGTGACAACATATTTTTTTTTACTCCGCCTGAGGATTTCATGTCCGTATTAGTTGACCCCCCTTCTGTCCTCACCGATCAGTTGCGACCTCGATCCCGACGATCTCTGCTCTCGTACTATTCTGTTATTTCCAGGTTTGGAATAACCATTCGGCCCTTCACCCTCCGCAGGACGACTCGGAGAATTGTTATTGCGGCTGTAAACTGGTCCTGCCGGCTTCTGTTCGTCATGTCGTACTCGTACAATGCACATCTGGTTCACTGGCACTGAACGAATTTGGTAACTGTGGTCAGGTCTCCATGCGTCTTTGTTGATGGAACCTGATGACGTTCATTTTGTAAATGACGTACAGTGAGGTTTTTTTTCAGTGGTGTCTTATTTCTGTACTGAATTAAAACCCTGTGCCAAGGAGACTATAGTGACTGTGACTTACGCTAACAACTGACTCATCATACAACCGCTACTACTGACTACTCCGGAATCACTTATCCCCGTGGCCTCGCTCCTTGACCAAACTCGGTCAACGTGGCCATGTTGTTGCTCTGCAATACATAACACAGGGCTTCATCTTGAAGGCAATCCAATCAGTTCACGCGCACGGCGGGGCTTCAAAAAAGTCATAAAAGTGTCCACCAGTGGCGGGTCAGTTCCACGACTTCACGGTAACACTATAGGCCGAATCCAGTCACTATTCTGTCACCTTGAATATGTGAGTTTGATGAGAGGAACTTGAGAGTAATCAAGAGTATAGGCATCCAACTTGAAGGAGCATGTTGGACTTGAAAGACCAAAGGAGCATCATCTCTCCATTTAAAAACGTTCCTCATTTCGCAATTTGAATGGCACTGTTTCCACTTACAAGTTCTGGAACGGTATAATTCCGGCCAGTTGCGTTCGGTGGTTTTCTACCATCCATTTATTGTTATATCATACAAGACAAGCACATAGGTGTCCAACGGAATGCCGTAGCTAATAAAGTGCAAATGGTGACTTCATTGCAAACATTTGCTTGAAAATACATCTTACTTGTCGTCATTCAAAAAAGGGATCATAAAAGGTTACGTCCACTCCCAAAAGGACACAACAGCAAGAAGCGAATGTCACAACGCTTTATTCAGCCCGACTTTGGGAACCAAAAGCCCGATCTGCCAGCCACATAAAGCGAGAACTGCCTGGTTCAATATCCATGACACACATGCCTTTTAAAAAACGCCTAACACTGAGTTTCCCCGAACTCTCAAAACCACGTGACCCCCATAACCATGATACCCGCATGGCAGCCTTGCAAACCTAAATCCCATGGGCCCCCACTGCCATGATACCACGTTTCGCCCAACCACTGGCCCCTGCCCCCAGCCAAGCCATGTAAAATTGTCCAATCCGTGTCCGTTGGGATTATCCAAGCGGTTTCGAACGTCTCGGCCTGCAATTAAAATGCATTTTACTATGGAGTCACCTGGTGCAGGTCTCAATATTAGCTCCCCTACGCCATGAAAGCGGGCGAGCTGTCAATAAAGGAGACCAAGCACAGATTCCCGATCTGATCCACCCCAGGGGGATATGAGCCCCTCTATTTCCTTACCTGTAACAAGCACTTTCCATTTCGGCCAAAATGGCCAGGACCCCTTCTGCCCCCCGTAATTTAAACCCAAAGAAAGGGTAGGGTGTGGTAACGAACTGCGACCAGAACCCTGTGACCAGAAAGTGACGCCGTCGCGTCAGGAATTGGAAGTTCATGGAGCTATCATTGAACGGCCCAGACAACACCCATCTGGGCCCTAGTCAAAACGCGAACCAAGCGACTACCCCCTAGACAAGTACCAGATTGCTGGCCAGAAACCCCGAGAAACCGATTCTACACGCAGTTTTATCAGAGGAAAATACACGCAACGAACTCCCTTCATAAAAGAAACTCTACAATCAAACATAAAACCAGGCCCCGCACCACTGGCTTGAATTCCCCCAAACTCAAACATTAAAACTCTTTTTATTGTTTAGTAGACGTTTTACTGCTGTTTGTTTATCAATATCGCAGCAAGCATGTGTTGAAGGCCCTAAATTGCATTTACTCGCCCCTAGGAAGGGAAGATAAAAATTAGGGCGCACTTCATTTGGTCCCGACCTCAAATTCCCCCCCCCCCCTCATGTGAAGTTCGGGTACGCACTGGTGCCACGACCTGACTGGAACTCTTCATCACCCACTACTTAATCCGTCTATTTTTTTTTTCGATCATTCATATTGGATATAATAATGCCCATGTCTCAAATTAGTATGTAACATGTATGTTCGGTCTGCTTGTGGCCCAGTAACTGGAGAACGGTTTAGGTCCATAAGTTCAATTTGGTGGAAGTAGCGCACTGAATGAAAAGAAGCCCTTTTTCGGGGAGGGGGGGGGGGGGTTAATGTCACTGGAGGCCAAATAGGTCAAACCTCCAAACTTGTGAACGACATACCGCTGACGGAGATCTCACTCGATCCCCCATATTGTTCAAAAGTAATTCCGAATCATGAACACAAAACATACATAATTGTTTTAGGCTCGTTTTTACCATAGCATACATTACTCGTAGCCCTAGAAGGTCTGTTGATCTTGGCCATGGTCAAACGTGATCTGATACTGAAAACAAATTACACTCCTCATTGTACATAGCACTCGGGAGTTCGTGGAATTTACTTATACTGTTCTTCTTTCAGGATGTTTCCTGATTAATCTGACATGTACAAGACTTGGTAGATATGCAAGAGATTATTTCTTTCTGTTTGTTTTGCATTGCGTGCTTTAAATTCTGCCTCCCGAGTTCATGTAAATGAGGAGATGTCATGCAGCGATAATTGAACTAGGCCTAAATAAATTTAGGGTTGACGTTTAATTGGAATGTCAGTATATTGACTTGTTTACAAGTACGAGGGGGTCATGTGCTCTCCCTTTCCCCTCCCTTTGGATCCGCCAATGCATGTTGGAAGTATACAGTAACGGTTTTCACAATGCACTGGAGGGAAGTCGAAATAGTCTCATGATTGGTATGCATATGCCTATGCCTGAGTGGGTATCCGTCTCATTTTTAAACAAAGGAGATCTGAGGTCACAAGAAGTGAAAACAATTACGAGGAACTTTTTGAAACCGCACGTCAACCCTATTTTTCCATCAGAGCAGATGCATGTTGTCTGGCAAAACGAACAAACGTGTGAGAACTGTAAGCTTACCAAACGCCAGTAACAGAAAATCAACATAAATTTTGACCTCTGTTACTTTGGAACAGTTGGAATAACGTCATGTTCTTCGGGACCAACTTGTCCCTCCACCAGTTTCCGTGTGAATCGGACTAATCTGTAATTTTGCAAAAAATAACACACACACACACATACAAAAGAAACACAAATTTTACCTCCGGTGACTATGGGATCACTGTCATGTTTTTCCGGACCACCTTTCGTCCCCACCTACCA